>JAQIXS010000658.1:0-41127 GCA_034700785.1 Rossiulus vilnensis | reverse complement strand
CATAAAATGCATGCATTCTTTAGCAGTTGTCAGAGGTAATAGAAGACCAAGTCAGGCTTTAAAAGCCATTAAGGTATTTTACGTTGAAAGCCACGCGTAATTTATGCTTAAGGTTTAAACCATGTTACACTTGAATGTAGGATGCAGAAATAATAGGAAAGATTTTTGCCAATTTTTCCCTTAATTGTATATTGAAATTTAAATATATCTCAAAAAAAAATTCTGAAGAGGGCAAAAAGTCCAATCCAGTTTATTCATAAAACACATTACGCCCAAATGCATATTTATATCTATCCATTAGATACTAAATTTGAAGCCGATGAGAGGCTACGGTACATTTCTGCGCAATAAATCATTTTCCAGTGCGGGTATTTTTGCGATAAATTAAACTATATCGAAAAATGTACAACGGCAGTTTTTCGTGGGATAAATTACAAGAAAAACCCGGTATTGAAAGTAGAAAATTCGAGCACTAAAATGTGACACTATGTTTGGAAATACTGATTTTAAATGTGCTTTGTAGAACGTGTCCATGACATGTAAATAAACACGATGCGATAAATATTATCAGTATTAATTTAAGATGTGGAGAAATGTATCAAATTCTGCAAGTATTAAGTAAACTGAGAAATCTTTTGTAAAACCTACGAATCTATATCAAACATTTTTATAACTAAAAGCATAAAAATAGAATTAGTCCTAAGTTTAGTTATTCCAATTAATTAAAAAGTATACGCAATAGACAAGTAATTAATTTTGAACGTTATCATAGAGCATATATCATGGCAGTGAATTTTTCATGTTTAGTGTTAAGCTGCCAGACAGATGTTTCACGGTACTCTTACATCGCAAAGTGTCACTTTAGCTAAAATTGTTTTGGTTTTTTTATTTTTTCAAAAATCGTTATAAACATTAAATGCCATTTTGTGATAAAAATCGTTGAAATTTTAAACAAAAGCGTGACGCTTTCGTGTTATTTTTTTTCTTTCAATTTGACAAAGCAGCTGCAGCTAGCGAGCGAAGAGAAATAAGGGAAAAAGTGAAAAATTCGCCTATAATTAATATGGCACCTACATGACTTTCCATTACTGATTGATTGTCATTTTAAAAAGACTGACACAACCACCAGAGTGATTTTAAATTACATTATCAGCAAATATGCATCTGACTTGACAAGAAAGGCTTTCCGAAATGCACTGACTTTGATGTGAGTTTAGATTTGAGAAAGAAAAATTACATTTCAATGAAGCCGAAAAATGAGGGGGAAATACACAGGCCTAAAAAAAGCATTTTACAAAACTGAGACAAAGCAAATATCAATAAGTAGCTGGGGTAAGGAGTGGTTGCTTCCGCCTGGGATCGATCTCAAGTTCATGAAATTGCCCAAGTTGAAATAGAGTTTTTGAATGCTTTCCATAATTTTTGTTAAAGGGATTCATGAATTATCTTTCAATGAACTGCTAACACGGTTATTTTTGTTAAAAATAAGACCTTTTAGAGATCTAAGCGCATTTCAACATAGTTTTATATATAATATAACAACTTTATATGTAATTTTATCATAATTTGATCAAGATAGATTTTCGAATCATCTTTCATTGAAGTGTTAAAACAGTTATTATTATTCAAAAAATAAACAAAATTTTGTAAACAGTGCACTTTTCACTAAGATTAATTTTCTCTTTTCATTGTATATTTCAATTTTCACTAAGCAAATTTTCATTTTAACAATTACTTTATGAACAATTTACATACAATTTTAACATACACATTTTATAATTTTGTCTATACTTTTTGTTAAAGGTAAAATACACTTAGTAGCATAAATAGACTTTCAAACTCAGAGAATTCATAGAAATATCACATTGCTTGATTTTCTCCTCAATTAGGAAAATGGAAGGCTCATTTGGTAACGGAAAACTCACAAAACGTCATAAGTAAATGATATTGAAATGCATGCATTAAAATTGTTGATACTTTTTTTATGTATTTTATGGCTTTGTGGATCCTCTCCAAATTTGTCTATGTATTTATTTTGAAACTATGCTAATCACCTACAGTTTTAGGCGAACTGAGATAGAGCATTATTGATACAATCCTAACGGATGCAACATACTTTTGTTTATATACACATCCAGGTTATTCGGTTGGGCTTAGGAGTAGCCAAATTAATGGAGAAAAGAGATTTCGCCGCTAAACCCCTATCAAAAACCAGGGCAAATCACAAGCCCTGAAGCAGGGCTAGAGGGGATGTTACGAGCGGGACTTAAATTCTTAAATAACTTTGATACCGTGTGTTTTCCCAATTTCGATGAACGCTGTTTACAAAGCGTTTCAGGATTTACCCCCACGCTTTCCGGGGGTAAATTACAGCCTCATTTTCATCCCTGCCAGTGAATAATCCCCACGCATCCAAATATTTTAAATCTCATATTGACCCTGTGGTTTTGTTTCTCACCAGATCACACCTTGCGAATTTTGGCGAAACCTATTGTGGCTCCTGGCAGTATATTGAGCGTTTGGAGATGAAAATATCAAAGGAGATCAAAAGAAAAAAAATGTGGGGGTGATGGGAGTTAGTTGTGGGTGATAATTTTCGAGTGGCCCAATTATGCTTTGCTTAAAATAAATCTGTTTGCTGCCGAGAAATTGTCAATAACACGTAGTTTTAGGTAAGAAATAGAGGAAGGATTTTTCAGACCTCATTAAAATAATAACACAAGAATGTCTCTTATCGTTAATTTAATGAGTTGCGAATGCTTAATTTTGGAAAACATTCTAAAGATGGAAAACAATGAATAACACCACGGACATCGGGCCAGTCTACGTAGATCGTTCTACAACCTGTGTAAACTGGAATAGTTTGCAGTGCAATGGTTATAGCTGATTAACCTATGTAAGCTAACATAAACGCAGATACGGACCGATACAATCATTTAGCACTCAATGAATAGCTAAAGAAATAGCAATAGTTGGAGCCTTTCTAAGCATTTTAATTCAAATAGAGCTTTCTGTACCTAGAAGTTTAATTAGAGATGATGAAATCTTTAATGTGACTGCTACAGTCCATGCTTTTGAAATAGTTTTCTTCATGCTAATGCCTATCATAATTAAAGGTTTTCGTAACTTATTAGCACCATTATTGTTAAGGAGCAACTGATATAGCGTTTCCTCGATTAAACAATATAAATTTAGTGGTGTTATCACTTTAATGTTTTATCTTCGAATAACCTACAGATCCTTCATAAAAAAAGGTGCCTACCCCTGGATCCGCTACTGCTTTATATTAATTTTAATTGATATTAAAAATTCAGATAAACTGGATTGGACTAACCATGCCGGACAAAGCTGAGCATTTGCACGTAAATTTTCCAACCAATTCAACGGTTATAAAACGGGATAAAAGTGAAGCTGATCACTCGTTTTGCACCATTTTTAATTTTTTTTCCCATCTCCCTCTCTCTTCCCCAAATTTAATTGTCACCATCACATTTTGCCAATTCCCCAATCCGCTCATATCCCCAATCGATAGCAATCAAATGTCGAAACTCACAAGACGGATTAAAGACCGAGAGAAAATGCAAAATTTCCAAATTTAGGCTGACTAACAAACTGCGAGCAGTGAGGAATAAAAAAAAATCGATCGTTTATACACATCTAAAACCCGTTGTTTTGCTTAGGTGAGGAAGAAGAGCAGCAGAGGGGGTAAAACAAGGTGGTTATAAACCAGAAAAAGAAATCATCGGATGAGGAGGGGGGGTGAAGCAAATGGGTGCTAGGGGTTGATCGGTTGACAACACCGAATTGTCTGCGACTACCATTGCTTAAATACGCTAGTTTTATATATATTTTTATTTTGTTGATGGAAGCATGCGCCTTATCGGTTTTGATGTTTTTCCTCGAAACGATGTCAGCTCGTTTGATTAGGAGCTCTCTCCGTGATATTAAGTATCAAATTGTACAAGAATAATCACTGTCTTCTGCCACTTAAGCCCAACATTCAAATATTTCTCACACATAGGCTGTCTTTTTTGCTGGTGTATACGTTTACAAATCCTAATGCGATATCGAATTGTTCCCCCCAACAAAAATATAAAAACAGCGAATTACGCAACATTTTATTCACGAACGAGAAATAGCGATGAAAATAAAAATAAATATAAAAAAAACTGGCCAAGAGTAATGTTTTTCTCCAGTTGTTAGATGAAGCTCAAAGTAGACATTTAATATCTAGTCCATTATGACGACGTCTGTCGTTTTACGTTTTGAAAATAAAATTTCCAGATAAAACTTTCACTCTTGCCTGTTATGTCATCTGCATGGTGTTAGTAGATATATAAAAAATTGGCGATAAATGTTACGTAATCGCCGGTTTTTGGAGAATTCCCATTTCAATGGGATTTAGGTGGCATTGTGTAAACTGAGTGTAAACAAACTGTCATTTCTGGCGTTACATGGAGTGACGAATGTGTCTTTTGCATGGAATTTCAGGTGAAATACGGTCCTAGTTTCCCCCCAGAGTCTGGCAGAAGGAGCCTTAAAATATAAAATTCGTAGGGCTAGGCCTGCTTAACATTTATATTTTTTTCAGTTTAAAAAACTGCTTTATTTAACGGCTGTTTTGCGTTGTTATGCATTTGGTGTGTTTCAAATCGGATGCCCGAAATTCACTGGGTGCTTATTCACTTTTATTTTGTCGTAAATTGGAGATTCTTTCGGCTCTAAAGTGTTGAGCTCCAAGCTCAAAGGTGCAGGTGTACTTTACTGAAATAGGATGTGTTTAAATAAGTGATATAAATATAAAACGCAAAACTTGCGATAACTGAGGTTGTAAGGGGCCTTTCATACAGGACCTCCATAAAAATCCATAATGAATTGTCCTAATTGATCAAATTTCTTTCATCCCCCCCATACATTTTGTTATCATATGGAAAGAATCAAAAACGGAAGTCATAGAGTCCCTTATTTAATACAATTTTAATAAAATTTAATACAAATTACGTCAACTTAAGGCCATTCTCCACCGTAAATTACGTAAATTACTCTTGTCACTAATCGTTTTATTAGTTACGAATGACTGAGTAAAATCTAAAAAATGCCATTAAATTTGTAAAATAAAATGAGCAAAAAAAAACGACCAACAGCTGCCCATAAATATGCATAACTAGTTACTGATGACTAAGTAATGACCAAATTAACTAATGTTGGTCGACCTCATGATTTGTAGAAGATTACCAGCAGAAACACCCTGTACTGCGGAGCAAAGACCTACTCCAACCACTTTTTCAAACAGTAAAAAAGCCAAGTAAAAGGAAAATATTTGTCCATTGTTGTCAGTGGAGATGTGTGAAACGTCATTGATGCTTTTGCTCGACTCTACTCAGGGTTGTTTGAAGGATAGGGGCCTGTTGGTCAGTGATTCCCCTTGGTCATCCTCCTCCATCCCTCCTCCCACGTATAAAGGAACGACGGATATGGTGGACTCCGTATAGTCTATTAAGAAGAGAAGACAATTGTCCGCTGGACATTGGCCAGTGCATTAAACATTAGTTCAAAGCCTATCCCCTCCCTGTAAGTCAGTCAAGCACGAGCTCACTGATGTCCTCCAAAAAACCCAAGTAGATCGCTTTTATTCGTTGGTGTTTTTTTCTTCTTCTTCTTCTTCTTCTTCTTGCTCTCCCTATTTGGGTTGGCTTGATGAGGATGGCATTTAGAGTTGAACTTAACGATGTGCAACTGCTAAGATTTTTTGTCCGTCCAGAATGGCTTGAATAAGCCCAACTAGAAGCTACTTTATACTCTGACTAGAGTTCAAACATTAGATGCGGAGCTCAATTTGTGCACCACGACGTGCAGTTAAGTACACACACACGACAAACTGATCATTCGCGACAAACGGTCAGCATGCCTTCCGGTCTTGGGCAAGCCCTGACACATGGTCGATGTTGGACACTAACTTTGCCATTACACCTTGTACCAATTCAATTCAGTTGAACTTAGTACCCTAGTGTCAGCAAAGATATGCCATGTGGTAGGAGGGTTGATCCTTGATCCGTCCACCGATGCTTTCTTTTCTTTATTTTTTTTTCAGCGGTTATCACTGCATTTTAATGGTCAACATCATCATTACCAAACTGAATTTCTGTTAGCTTCGGCCTATATATTTTGAAAGAATTCCATGGCATGCTAGAATGCAACATGTATCCATTCAAGGAACAGTAATGCATGGACCCCGTAGTAAAAATACGATGCAGATATCAACCAAACCTCTAAATATATTCCCCATTATTTACGTAAAAATACCAGTAATGTCTTCAACCTTGATGAACATTAGTGAGGCCAAGATCAAACAATGCATTGCAATTTACATTTCAAATTATTACACAATTAAACATATCGATGAATATGTTTTCTAACGCATTAATCAAAGCATTTTAAATGAAGTACCGTCTCAACCTACATGCATTTCTTTTTCCATATGGGATTCTTAATTAGAAATTATCATTATGAGGTTATTAATATTAAGCGAAATTTTTGCCAGATTGCTTAACTCATTGGTAAGGAGTAGCTGCCAATAGAAGATCCCCAGCTGAAGTAACTAACAAATGAAAAAGCAGATACTAAGATCAATGACTATGTTCAGTGGATGCCCAACATGAAAGGGGGCCTAGAAAGGAAGTACGGCCATCGCACACAACCGAATACGTCTTAAACAAAAACATAATAAATGTTCTTGCTGTATTGTTATTTAGTCTCCGCGACCTCATATGTTTATTGGTGCACATATTTGCTTTATGTGCAACTGCTCGGAAAAGAGCGAATTAAAAAATAGCGGCTGGTGTTTCAGACTTTCACAGTCTGTTTGATGACAGCTTGGACCAACATTGCTGCCTCTCCAATGGTCACTTCCACTTTCCCGGACGAATAACAAGAACGGAAAACGTCGTATACAATATTAGCAATAATCATACCAAAACATTATTTCTTTTAAAGTATACTAGAGAAACCATCTAGCGAGTTTATAGTTTTCAGCTCCAACTCCTGATACGCGTTCTACCTTTTGTGGATTTCATTCCTCACAAGAAATTGCGGTGGTGGACATAAATGGCTTTTTGGTTTTTAATGTTTATTATTATTAATGTCATTTCAATCAAACTAGCTTATACATGCATCCTATAAAGAACCACGAGGTTGTGCTCATCACAAAAACAAACTATATGCTCTTTCGTGGGGCAAATTAATATTTTTAATTTAGTATACAGTGTATACTTTTTATTTGTTTGAATTCAAGATCATAAAAGAAAATAAGAAATGTGAGAAAGCATAAGGCCTTATAGTGCACATGGTTAATAAGCCATGGCTGATCCGTCATCACAAATAGTTATCAAATATTAGCCAAAATAGAGCAAAACGATGGTGAAGTTATCAATTGTAAACAGAGTAGGCTTTACTTCAAAACATAATAAATCGCAAATCAAGATAGGGTCAGTATACTTGCTGCCCATGTCACGCAATGTTGAAAATAAATATTTTCTAAAAACATTATTTCAAAAGCAACATGCATGTTTTCTTCGGAAGGAATTTGTCCAAGAAATGATAGTCCATTTGGGAATTAAACGTCACACAAATGTATGGGAATACAATAATTATATTCAAGGAGCTTCAAAAATATTAGATCAATCACAATGACTTGTAGGTAATCGATTCTTTTTAAATCACCCTGTACATTAATATGCCAAGACTAGCCTATAAATAATTTATATTAATAAAATTATGGAGGATTCCAGGTCCTCTCTTATTTTTTATTATCAAATGCGAATGCAAATTTTTACTAAGCCAAATGTTGTAGGCACGAATTAAAAATGCCGATAGCTTAATCTTCCAATATTGGAATATACTAATGGCAGATTGGCGCAAGATGTCGTAAATAATGCGCCTTGACTCACAGCGACAAAAAAAATCACTCGAATTGAGGAAATAAACAGCAAAAGAAAGCATCATCGAGCCAAAAACTAGTGTTGCTTTAAGTTTCACTATACATGCACTAAAAGTGGGGGTCAAAATATATGCGAAACGTAATTTGAAAGTATTTTTTGTGCCTGTAGGCTACCGTTGCCATGGCAACTCCAATGTATATATTGAACTCCTAATTGAAAATGGGAATATCGATTCTTTTGATCAGGAACGCGTTTAAAACGGAGCATAAAAAAGTGAAGAAGAAAAAAACAACAGGAAACCTCGAAAAACATGGCCGTGGGGTTTGCAACAATAAATATGCAGACATTTGAAGCACGTATGTCTGAGTTATGTGGTTTTGATTCAATACATACAGCATCTCACGTGTTATATCAAGCATGCATTGTCAAAACATGTAACGAACACTCGATGTCCCTTTACCAGCCAAAAATCCCAACTAATATACCAAAAAACCTGTCGATTCCTGTTTCTTTATTAAAATACAGAACCATTAAATTTTTAATTTATGTAAAAGTGAATTAACCCAACTGTGTAAAAGCTATTTCCAACATGTTATAAAAATGCTGGGTCATGTAACTAATGTCTCATTCTTTGGCGAGAAAATGTAGGTAGTACTAAAATGAAGGTTTGTTCATTTATTCAAATCAATTTTACTCAATTCAACTCAGTACCCGACCTTCAAAAGGATATGGACCTGAAATTAAACATACCTTCAACTATCATTTTTTCTCTTAATCTGCTGGTCAAAATTCAGATTTTGTAATTTTAACTTAGCATTGTTTTTGTAATATAATTGAATATTGTGGGTGTAACATGCAGGTCCCATTGTGTGGCCATTACTGGGAGAATGTGCATATAGGAACCTACACAGGAATTCGTAGGAACCTACAAATTCACATATATTGGCACCATGTTTCAAATCATCACATGAAACAAATACTGGAACCTTTAACCTTGAACGAAGGGTTACATTTTCAACCAACCAAAATTGAAAATTGCATAGACATGAAGCGGTAATTGAGTAAGATATCACATACTCAAGCATGCGAATCGTGATAACTATATGCCGTAAACACTTGTCTATAAATTTACAAATTAGTCCTGAAGATGCAAATACTTCTGGCCAAGCCTTCATTTGCATGGCAACTTCATCAACAAGATTTACCCCAGAAGAACAACCAATAAAAATGGCCAGTCCAGTCATGAATAAACATAACAAAAAAACCCCGATAGATCTATGAATATAATCTTTGGAAATCGTATACAGAATTAGACACGAGTATATGGATTTGGGATGAAGATGAGGAGGAGAAAGCGGACCAAAACAAGAGGAAAAACAGCTAGATGTTGAAATATTACGAATGCAGGGGGAGAAGGGACATGGCGTTATTAAATCGGATATATACCCCTCTCGGGTTATACATACTGATGCGCAAACATACATCAGAATATATTCCCATGATATGACCAGAA
Organism: Rossiulus vilnensis; assembly: GCA_034700785.1. Lineage (NCBI taxonomy): Eukaryota > Metazoa > Arthropoda > Diplopoda > Julida > Julidae > Rossiulus > Rossiulus vilnensis. The sequence continues at coordinate 31,677 of JAQIXS010000658.1, read as the reverse complement.
GGTCTTCCAATAACGCAGGAATGAATGATTAAGAGAAAAAGCACAAGGCCTTACTTAAGAAAAAAAAACACCAGCTAATACATCCATGTCGTCAACGTGAATATACGCATCAAGAAATAGATGAAAATTTTCTTAGGTGAACCAAAAAAAATCCACAGAAATCTGCAGAATGGACTCATGTACTTTGGAAATAAAGTAAACAAGGCGCTGTTTATTTAGCATATCAAACGCATATGGAAAACCTGACGGTCGACTGGGTCCAGGTTTCTGGTTGATTATAAACCAAAACGGATGGCAATCTCGCATAATACGCATGCATGCATCCATAGAAAATTGAACCCCAGATGAATAAATGTGCCCCGGGCTGGCAGAAAGGAGCTTGATAAAATGATGTAGTGTAACGTCCACCAAATTCATATTTTGAGCTTGTTAGCCACTTGCTCCAAACCCTGGTTAACAGTTGATGTCCACCTCTCAAAGTTATAGTAATTGTACAGAATTTGTAGTTGATTTTGGTTTCATTGGTATGAAATTGAAGGTATTACACCAAATTGCGTAATGATCTATAGGTTGTCACGCAATGATGGCATGTGCTTTCATGAGGTTAAATTATTTTGTTTCTCTATTTTGTTTCAGTGAATTTGAACTTAAATGCATTTCATGTTAATCAAAGTGCACGATATAATCAACGATGCATAAAAGTTCAGCTGATTGAAGTTAGATAAAAAACGAAAGTCGTTCTAGTTCAAGATGCAATTAAGGCATTACTGCTTTTATAGTTAAGAATTTTGCGATGGATATTAAACAGATTATTTTTTTGGAAAAAAATTCGCAATGCTTTCTTAGGTAATGAATAATATTAATAATAATAATTGCAGTTCCATTCCAATTTCTAAACTTTGCACGGTATTGATCGGTTTTAAAACAAGAAAACAACTCCAAATTACAATCGAAGAATGAAAAAATGTTAAAACGCTAACCAACTGAAACGAGTTACCGATATCTACTAAAACAGCGAAATTTAATGGACTTGTATTCATTTTTTTTAACAGAATCCTTCATACAAAATTTCATAGCAATTTTTTTTCTGTTCATTCATTTCGTTGATTGTTTCGTTATTATAAGAGAAAACAAAATTCAAAACATAAGCAAAAAAAACCACTTCTTTAAATTAGTTTCGTTTCGTCCAAATCAATATAAATGTGTCTGAAAAACTGCATCAATAAATATCTGTCTGCTGAAAAATCTTCAATCAAACAAAATTGTCTCTATGATCCACATGTACACAACTAAAGTGTTAACTTCTGTGTATTAACAAATCATGTTTGATTATTGAATTTAATCCAGTTTTATTCTGTGCTCAAATGTTAGTTACAATTTCATAAACTTGTTCAAAATATCGACAATTCGGCATGGGAATAGGACATTATCAAATCATAATTTAAATTAAAAATTATGACAATGTTAATACCATGTTCATGTAACAATAATAGGTGACATCAATAACAAAAGCCTATTTTGTTCTTTAAAACTATTATGTTGTAAATCAACTTTTACCTGAATCTCGGTGCGATTTTTATTAATTAATAAAAATTGTCCATGATAATCCATTACTAATAACTAACTGATATCTGGGCAACTGACCGCTGAAACCTCAGCAATTATTCTCACTTCACCCTGGGCTCCAGCATTCAATAACTGGACAGAAGGGACAATAAGGGCGTTTCTGGTTAAATACAAACGTGTACAAAGGCACAGTCTTGTTGTATTTATACAGGTCAGGTAGCACATGAATAGGGTCAAAGGTGACCTTGAACAAAGCGAGCAAACCAAAGGGGAAATGGAGACATTTGGTGGGCAAACCCAGCTGTCAACCACAAACAAATACACCTTAGACCCAATACAATACAATCACACCTTGGTTTAATATTGATATAAATGCGTACCTGTCACTGCGACCAATTCAACATCTCCAATAAATTCTCTGATGTCATATAACCTTATGGAAATCCATCAATTATAATATACAAGTTACCCACGTACTTATACGTGCTACATCTTCAAAATAATTTTTTTAACAAGTATGAAATGTCTTACATTCTGATTGCGATATGCTAAATTAAAATTTGCATCGCTTATAATATTCATAATTCATGTACTTGTTTTAACATTCGCATGACTTTAGCGTGTCTTATTTCATATAATAACGTTAGGAAATTTCAAATTCGAGATGAAGTGATTGCCAAATTAAGTAAGTAAAGATTATTTAAGGAATGACAACCTTAGGAAAAAGATTCGTCTGGCCCAATATGTAATTTGTTCATCCAAATATAACTAGGTATGGGGGTGTGCCCCGAATTAATAACAGAATCACCCCTGAAAAACGCGGCGAAAAAAAGAAATCAGAAATAAGTATATAGGAAACCTATCATTAAGGGTCAATTCGGAGTTGGTTTATAGGCTTAAGCCAACTGCAATTTTCCCAATATCAAACAATTCCGACTGTTTTTACACGTAAATGGAACACGAATCGAAATCGCAATTACAGGCTCGCTTTAATAACCTTAATTACAGAAAATCACACATCGGGGAAAGCTTTTTTAAAATTAAAAAAGGTTGCCACTGCACGCCATAAGCCAACTACCAGAAATCCGACTGCTAAAAAAACACAGTTTATGCTGGGTTTTTTCTGTTAATTTATTGCCATTCCACCCCACGCATATTCCAATACCGTTATTTTAGGATGTGCTTTGAGTATAAAACTATGCTAGCCAAAACAAATTAGAGCTACGAACATCGAAATTTGATCAACAAAATTCGATTCATCAATTTAGAAAACAAATGAATTTGAATAAATTTATTTACAAAGTTTGTACAAAATATAATTGGTCTGCCACAATCGTTTAGTATCTAAAGTATTACAACCATAGAGGATGGAATATCGTATGCTTATATCATAGCTGACCATATTGTGAGTCATATACTGTATATAGCTATATATGGCCATATTCTGAACTTGCCAAACATGACAATATAAATAAATCCACATGACCGCATTCATGGTCACATATAGAAAATGTTATAAAACCAGTATAAAAAGACACATATGGCTTACTTAAGAATCAGTTCTGCTCACCTCCTTAAGCAAATGTCATGCATGCCAACATAAAATTTACACGTTAATTTGAGGTACCGAAAAGTAATTTCCATAAACGTCAATATTTGTAAATATGTTGATATATGTATGCATCATTCAATCTGGATTTAAAAACATGATTATAAATGGATTTAATGGACTTACACAGACAATGTATGGGCATATCTGGATAAGAATGGCAATATAGATCCATTTGTGGCCAATTTCTTTTCTAACCATATATGAAATCAATCATATATGTCCACGTATGACCCATTTTAACTTTTTCCAGAAATCCATAAAAATACACATGAAAACATTTTCGAAGAAAATTTAAGTTTGTTATTTTAACAACTATATTGTTTATTTTTCTATATCAACGACAGATAGCATACTTGAATGTCTTGGTTTATCTGCGATGCTGCATCTTGCAGACTAGGGCTAAACTAGGGTCTGTTGACCATGAGAAATGTATAGGAAATTAGATCCCCGCATCTCAGACGCCCCCCATTTAATCACGATACACGAAATTGCGTATCATCCAATATGCTAGCTAAGGCTAGACCGTGTTATAGTCGATATGAGATGTTTAGTTAATAATACAAAAAATATATTAATCATTCAAAACTCGATGCCCAATTTCTTTAGCAATATCTTAGGCAAATAGTAGCATTGGTCCCACAGCGAGGGGAGGTTCTTTAGGGTTATTGCATATGGGGTTGATGAGAACAAATTATGAATATTTATGGCGTCCATGGGTCAACAAACTGCTAGGTGACGCTATTAGACACTGCCTTACGTCACATGGTGACAGGGGGAGAAATTATATTCTGGTGTCGCTTACTGAATAACAACGGAAATGATATTAATAAAATTGGCAGTCAACTTACCATTTTCAACCGGATTTAATATCGATGTATGATTCCGCAAACGCATTTTCTTCAGATACGTTTCTCTTGCACAGAGTTGATGTGTAAATCCAAAGCATCTTCCCCAGAAAAGCACTGGTCATGCGGTGGGCACTGAAGAAAATGACCAAGAAACGAGATAAGAGATACGCTTTCTCAACTCCACATAATTCTGATCTGATATCGTTTTAGACTTCCTGTATGAAGGGTAAGACATATTGAAATAGGTGACCCGAATCTCCACAAATGCTTTGGAAGCAGGTTCATGCATCGCACGATTAACAAATTATTATAATCAGTGATGAATAATGACCCAAATCTTACGAAATATAATTTCACAAAGCTTGAATGTGATTTTATATTTTCTCAATAACAAAAGTCAGTTTACAATTTGTGATTTGACTACTATTTAAATTTGAGTAATTTGTATAGCATCGTAAAATTCAAAACCCAATGTTTATTTCTAAGATTTTAAATGGATTTTGGATATAAAATCAAATTTGATTTTGGTATCAGCATGGTTTTTACTGAGGGAATCAGAGGTGCAGGGGCAGGTTGCATATTGGCGGTTGACAGATGATAACTTGAAATATTTTGATCCATCTTAGAGGAATGATGAAGACAATATCATTAGATGCAGCATCTCCTCGCAAAGCACATCATTTTTATCACAATTTGCATCACATTTTCACAAATCCTAATGGCATGCCATTGTTCCAGGGCATAAGGTTTGAGTTTTCACATAGACGCTTAAATGTTATGATTATGAATTTGCTTTGGCCGATTTGAAGTCACTATTAGTCAGGTAGCAATGTCCGTATCCAATCAGTCATGATATTCCCAGTACTGAGTATGTTTCATTGATATATTCACTAAGATATCAAACGGTAATGGCAGGTGTTCGATTTGCACAAGTCAGGTATAGTATTTAACACTTTGGAGGGTGATCAATTCTTAGGAGTTCTGACCAAACACCTACACTGTCGAAGGCCAAAATCCACACAGGCATGTAAACTTGCACAAGACTGGTTCTTGGCGCACATTGCTGGTCACCTCTGGACAGAGCAAGTAACTACTTCTTCAGGCATGACAAAACAAGAAATCCAGGCAAACACTTGACGAATGTGCAGTGTTGCAGCCATGGCACCAGCATTCAATTTGCTGGCAAGATCTTCAGGAAGTTTTGATTTTTGAGCGTTGTAGGTGGGCATTTTATTCGGAAAATGCCAGCAGCCACCAAATCTGATTTTTTTATATATTTTCCCTTTCTCCTCCCCTTTTTTATTCTTTCCCTATATATTCTCCTCCATCCCTATCCAGTCTGACCGTCTAAAGGTCTGGCATTGTCCCTTCCTGGGCGCATTTCCCTCTCATAAGACAAGGATAGTGAGGTCTGGTGAAATATGGCAAACGCAGCCATTTTTTATGGCCCTTCGGACAAAGCCCTGGGTTTTTACAAAACGGAACAGAAGGCGAAAATTTTTGTCAGAATAGTGGCTTACGGGATATAAAAATCGGACTGATAATAAGATACACTGGCACAGAGGATCACCTTGATCCATTGGTCCAGGGACCATTGTGAGAATCAAAAATTGGATTTCCTGGGGGAGGGGGCCGAAATGCGGCCCATAAAACTGGCACAAGCCATTTCGTTTTCAAATTGTTATGTCGGACACACCTATCAGCGAGGGACACTTGCACCGAATATGGGCCAGCTTGTCAAAATTCTTCACACTCTTCAACGTGGACAGGATCCGCTGCCATGACCCCTGGTAACCACCGATTTTTTACCGAATTACGATCGCCACCAGAACACACCCCTTTGAATTATGGACAGCCATGAAACGGGCCCAAGCAGATGTTTGAGGGGAAAAACCCAAAAATTGCACCGTGGACACTCGATAATGGATCGTCGATGGGTGTAATGGTACTAATAATGGGCTCAAAAAACTCAGGGTACGTTTAGGGCATAATACGTGGCACATACACTTCTGTCGGCCTTTCAATTGGTGTCAACAGCATTGCAAACACAGTATCGTGTTATTTTCGAAAAACACTGTGGGACGATTCCTCAGTAATGACCGCTGAAAGGCAGAATTGGTAAGTTTAGGCCAGCTTTTCTAAACGTGTAACATAACAGGTATTGTATAAGCATGCAATGCATAAGGACAGTAACATTTACAGTGGTCAGAAATGCTGTGATTATTCATTGGAAAATATTTTAATTTTTGTAAGTTTTTTTTCACTGATTTACACTTTAGTGAAATAGATATTAATGTAGTATTTCGTACTAATAAAATAGATATGTCATCACAATCAAAACAATGTTATGAAACTATATACTATCAATTTTTAATTAGTTTCAAACAATAGTTTGAAGTCCAAGTGCCAATTTACTCAAGAGGTATTTAAATTTCAACAATAATCATGTTCGAATGAATTGTGAAACCCTTTGCTGTGTTATTATGGTAATTGCAAATTGTACTTTGTCAATTTCTTGCATGGAAATTCACCAATCACTAATTGGCTTTGAGCAGCTATCAGTAATACTGTATTTAGGGAAGATGGAAACTACTTCCGAGTCTATGTTGTCGCTGACCACCGGTCATTATCGTTACTCACCGCTGACTTGCATGCATTAAATGAACAACATAAGACAAACAAGCAATTACTCGGAATAATTTTGCTATCGAAGCCTCGCAATTAATCTTGATACCTGCGTAAATCCTTCGTATTTACGACTTAACAACCATGAGTGAGGCCATTAAGCCTAATTAAGGTGACAAATTCACTGCTATACGACAGCGCAGTGATTAAAAACCCTTCAAGTTAACCAATCAGAACGCAAATGTGGGCACCCCATTAACACACAATCAATTAAAATTGATTAATGCGAACAATAAATGAAGAAGCCCGTTGTAAATACCATGCGTCATTAGCATGCAAGTTGAGAAAAACGTAGAAGGTAAAATTTACTATTTTTAGTGTAATTTTGAACATGTGCATTAATGACCCATCGAATAGAAGACTACAACAAGATTGTGTTTCCTAAATATTTATTGCTAATGATGATTAGCCAACCTAGCCTTAAATTTATTTCATACAATCACAAAATACATTAAATTGGAATTTTTAATTTGCAATTGCTTATTTTTTATTTATTTTTAATGTGCTTTTGACACCAATCGTAAAAGATGAAAGATGACTAAATACATAAGTACACTGTAAATATCATTTGTACTTAGCATGCATGTTGAAAAAACCGTTGAGAGCAAGTTGAGTGAAATTAAATATTAGTGTGATAATTCTGAACATGTGATTAAGCCACACTATTATGTCCTGTCAGATGCAAGACTAACAATATTACGCTTCCCTGATGCTCATGGTGTTAATGATTACCTAAAACAGCTTTGAATCATTTTTACAACAAACAAATATTAAAATGTGATATTTTAAAATTTTGAATCAATCATATGCTTGTTCACTTTCCAAATAATTACTTCACCACCCCCTGAAATTTGGAATGTTCCATGGCTTTTATGTGCTTTTGACACGCAACTTAAAAAGGTAATGTTTTAGCATAATAGTTTGCATATTTGGAGAGAACTTCTGCAAGGTGCAATTCTGCAATTGAATAGTTGTAAACCCTAACTACGTTCTGAGGCACGATAAAGGCCTACTTCCGCTGGCTACATACACGAAAAATATCCAAGGAAATGGACCGGAATCTTTACGACAAGTTAATCCCAGCAGTGTTTCTGATTCGCCAGTTAGAAGACATTGCCTAATTCGTCAAACTCTTCACTAAAAGCCATATAGGAAGGACCCTATCTCACTCTCACTCCCCTTTGGTTTTATGATTTTATCGAGCAAGTAAAGTTTCTGCATGGCGTGGCCAGAAACCGTTCGTTTCGACTACATTAAGGGGTTTTAATCACCTGCAGAAATAAAACCTAATAGAAGCGAAGACCTAAAACCGTATAAAGGAAAGCTTAGTCGTGAAGACAATGGCGGCAGAAGAAGAAAAAAAAACCGGGATGAAAGTTGGTGGAAAACACCAATTGTGAGTTAGCCATCAGTTAAGTAGTTGGGACGAATTACGGTTTTGAGCATTTCTAAGACACTATATAGTGGCCTTAATTCAACATCTATCCGAAGTAATGTCCACCTTAAAGATACAAACATCTGCCACACATAAACGATTATTGGGGTCTATAGACTATAAAGTCTCTTAAGATTAGCTTCGCTACACGTATAATGATGATACAAAGTGTAAGAAAGTGCTTTAATTCAGCTGGACATGACGAAATTATCAACCAAACGCAGTTAAGAGGGCCAGAAACAAGGCTTTTCCTTGTCTTCCTCTCATCCATTTTGAATTAAGGAACCATTTCAGACGCTAGCTTTCAAGCAGGGGCTCTGAGCAAACACCAGCTTCTGGCAAAGAAAAATACGGAGGAATTTACTACATCTACAGCAGAGAAATCAACCCTTAATCCCCTCATTTACAATTGATATCCTTAAAACATGCAAATGCACCGTAAATGACAAGTTTGCATTTCAATTTCATTGCAAGTTGTTGAAATAATAGGCATCTTAATGTGAATGAAATTACAAATAAAATCCTTAAAAGCACCTGGAGAAATTAGAAACATGGGTTTTGCTCTTCAGATATCTTTAAGAATATATTTAGATATCTAACGATCCAATTGTAACACGGATTGTTTACCAAATTTTGTTTTGAAAATGAACACAATTTTCAGAAAATAAAATTTTAGTTTAAATTGCACCAGAAGTGAACGTGTCAGTTACTAAGAAACGTTTACGTTTTGCGTAATGTAAACTAGAAGTGTATCTCCTGTAAATAATCATGTGTACTTTATGTGCAAATTAAACTAAACTTGCATTTACTGAAAATTGGGTACATTTGGAAATAAGAACGAAATAAGATACGTTCACTTTTGTGCTAATTAAACTATAATTGCATTTCTTGAAAATCGCACAAAATTGAACGTTTCAGTAAATAATAAACGTTCAAATTTGGGTACATTTTCAAGACAAAACATGGTAACGCACACGTGTAAGCGATTTTGCTTTCATACAATTTGATTCTTATGATTTTGGAAATACAGATAAAGTGCAAGTAAATGATTTAAAATTGCGTAAATTAAAACTTTTGAAATAAAATGCATGCTCTTTGCAAGATAACAAAAATTAATTTCTGATACCATATAAAACGTGCATCATTATTATGCCAAATGTTAACATGTGCCAATCAAGGGACGACGTCATCCGACAGTGCTTAAATTTGAAGACAATTTAATTAAAAAGCATTATGGTAAATGTCATTCTTGGAAAACTTAATTTAATGCTTCCAAAATCAACAATTAACATCGTCTAACGCTACAGAGACGATCGCATCAGTAAATTAAAAATAAATTTTCTTAATCTAAATGTCTTCTCAAACTTTGTGTGCGGAGCTACACGAAAGGAGCCCCTGAATGATAAAAAATATTAGTTGGTAAAGTTAATTAAAATAATATTTCCTCGCGCACGAGCCAATATCGGGGCATTAAATGCGAAATGCGTTTCGAGTGTCTAAGTGCAGTTAAGTTGAAATTCATATTACCAATATCAGAAAAGCTGCTGGGAAGATGAAAGGTGTTTTACTCATTAAATATTTTATCACATGTGGGTAGATGAAAATGCAATTTCATAAGCAAGATAATTCGAGCCATTAAAGTTAATAATATGTTTTAATGCTCATCCAAGATGGCTCCTTGGACGACAATTTTCAGAGAGTCGTTTTGAGAGCTTGAGAAATTCCAATTAATAAGTTAAGAAAAAGTATTTTAATACGCTTTAAAGCCCCCAGTTATAAAAGAGATTAAACGAGGCAGGAAGAAAGCAAATTGGCAAGAAGGACAAAAAGGCGAATTTCTAAGCAGCCATCTACGTGTATATTGCGAAAGGGGGTCCCCCTATAATAACAGGAGCTCACGTTTTCAGATGGCCTGTTTTTTTCTGCATCAACTTTCTCCTATTACCGCAACTTTTAATAATCTGTTTATTAACATCGAATTTTCCGTCATCATCATGGTTAGGAAAGCAATTTAGCGAAAAGCAAGGGGCTTATTCCTGTTTGCAGCCTGGAATAACGATCTAACATTAATCAGCAGCTAAATTAACATTATCGGAAGCCTTAAGCTGTGTTCCCGCCCCCTTCACTGCATTCATTAAACGTCTTAAGGCATGCCATAATTTTGTGGGAGAAACATTTTGTGGGAGAAATAAGAAAGCCACCTCCTCGCTAAATCTCGGCTGGGGACCTCGAGCAGCTTCAGCCGCATTTTCCTTTATTAAAAATTCAAAATTGTAATTAATTTAACGTCCATAATCCAAAATTCATGAAATCTCTTAAGGAAAAAAATAAGGAATTTGCTAGCTGCTACGCACGCAACTTATCGCATAAAACAGTGCATCTAATTTAAGTGTAGGCACACAAGTAGTCATTTATCTTATTCGACATAGAGGATAAACATTTTTTGGAAAGCACCTTAATATCAACAATTTGTATTTTTCCTTAAGAATTTTGGCTGTTGAGTTGGGATTTTAACTCATTTTTTAAATTGCAATCTGAGGGCATAAAATCACACTTTTTATTCCTGTATTAATAAACAAATCTAAACTTTGTTATGTTAAATTCCATTTGTAGCAGGTATCAATTTCATGGTTTTTTTAGTAATATTTATATAGATCATTAGAACATTTGTTTATTATAATATTAAATTGCCACCTCTTAGTAGTTAAATTGAAAGATCGAGAAATATTATCATGTTTTTTTTCATGGTGCGCTCATAACGCAAAATGCAATTAAATGTTTTAACAAGTTTGAAAATGTATAATTTCAAATATGGGAAAACAATTTCTAATAAACTCAAGTCGTGCTTAAACTTTTTAAATATGCATACATGTATGTTTTTGAGTAGGCCATAAACCTTTAAATGAGGAAAACGTTCAAAGTTTGTAAGATTACCTTTTAGATGTTTAAGCAAAATATTTCTGCAAAAATGCTTCGATTTTCAAACAAATTTTGATGTTTCTTAGAACGGACAGTAATGCAGTGTATTTCAGACTTAAAAAAGCAGTTTAGAAGAGAGAAAATGCAGCGATAGTAAAAATCAATGTTTTTGGTGACCTTCAAAGTTCAACTGCCATTAGTGTCCAATGACTTTTCGACCTTCATTACATTACAAATACAAAGAGTTGGCAGAAGCTTCATAGCTGCTCCACCACGATCTGATGCCCAGAATAAAACCTATGGGCCCTATAGACGAGCAAAAGCTCTTCATGTTTGATAATAAAGATGTCAATGAAAGTGGGTGGTTGCCATGCCAACGGGCCCGGGGTGTCACTCATGAATTGGGACTTTGGGCTTCACTGCACGTCAATGGATCCTCTCAGTCATTTTAAAAGAAAACTCATCATCCTTTGAATGTAACAGGTCTAAATGTATGACACATGGATAGGCAACATAATGTAATTTTAAGCAGTTTTATATGCATATGAATATCTCAATATATATGCATATTCCATGAATCCCATTCAAATTTATCATAAATATGGATGGGGCCAGGCACGATGAAAACGGAGAAAAAGAGGGAAAGGTGAAGAATAAACAAGATATTATACCGAGATTACATATCCAATATTTTCATGAAAATGATAAATGAAGTCTAGCTAGCTTTTTACATGAAAATAAACGCGTAATCGATATCGAAGATTGAAGAATTTTGTAATGCTATCTCCCAAGATTGTAAAAAGATTTTTTCAACAAAAATCTTATTTGATTGCACCCTAATTTGAATTCCATTTATTGCTAAATGGCTCCTTATGTATTCCTGTAGAAATAATGCTTTCATAATACCGGAAAATTCAAGGAGAACACGTTATAAGCCATCAATTTATTTGGCATGATTTTTTTTAAAAGTGAAGCTGACAAATAACATTACCAAAATTTGCATAATGATTATAAAACTTGGTATTGAAAACAGAGGATGTGACCAGTGCGGTGAACAATAAATAATTCATTTATAGCAAGTTTCGAGAAAAAAATAATTGCTTCCAAATTACAATTTATCGATTTCTCAGAACTTATAATTAAGAAGGATGGTACAATCAGTCATACGTAAACACTTATAGTTGAAAGATAAAGGACAACTAACTTAATTCTGAACTCAGAAATGAACCTCACTTACTGAATTATTTTTCTTTAATGAAATACCATTGTAAAAATCCAAATTATTTGTAAGAAAAATGTAAAACCCTCCACTTTCAAGCGTACATTGTTACCCCCAGCGGATTCAGGCAAGTACATTGCCCAAGAATGAAACTTTATAGTGGTGGTCATCCTACACCATCTTAATCTAATATCAACCGTAAATAAAGCTTTCGTCCTCAGTGTCCCTGACTTTAATTTAGTTTTTGTTGCAATATACAATAGGCTCATATTAGTTTAGCAGCTAGGAGCGAACGGAGAGCATGGCTTACAAGGTAATAATACCCAGAACATGAAATCTGGCAAGAAATTTAATTTCCGAGCATTGACATTCTTGAAATTACATTCCACAAACAATAGCGCTATTTGTGGGGAAAAACCCCTGCCAATTCATTTGCAACACCCGGACAACACAATGGGCAAAGTCCAACATCAACTAACTGATTTTAGCAAGCGTTCAGAAACTAATGCACAACATGTACTTGCCAAGTAAAAGACACCCTGTACCTTTACGTTTGTACTGTATTTCGAAACTTATTCAATTTTTTCCCCCCAAGAAAAATGCAATGTATCCAAAAAACCAACAAATAAAAAATTACAAATTGTGAAACTCGTGCCAAATTTAAATGGTTTTTGTCCTAAATTTAAACCAAAAACAAAATGTATACCTCGAAATTGCGGATCCCGGTTCCGTTGTGGATACCTAGTCCGTCCTGCGTTTTCATGCATTGCAATTTTTATGCATAACGTATTTCTTGTAAATTCATAGTGAATTACAGTGAATGTTGCAGCTATGTTAGTGTTTTAATGCATGGTTAGAACATGTTGTTGCATGTATCAGGTATGTGTAATCTTATTGAAATGTAACGTGTATTTTCGTCGTTACATTTCGAAGACAGTGTAGAAGGCTGTCTTATATGGTATCTTTGCATCTATCAACATGAATGTCACCATTATATTATTGGACATTGATACATGCATTCAAAATACAAGCAGGCCTACCTCATCCTGTCTTGAAGATTTGTTCTCATTGAGATATGAACGTAGGACAAATAAGTCAATTAGGCCTGTCAGTTAATTGTTGATTGCGCTCTTGGTGGTGAAATTGCGTTAAGAAGAGCATCCTTAACGCAGTTTCAACATCCATCAAATGCTTCCTAATCTTGACTATTTCTTTATAAATTGGCCGAGCAAGGAAGAAATATGGCTGCCATGGCAGTGTCTCCAGGATTCCCTCAGTGGCGCAGCTATATGGCAATGACAACAGAAACGAAAACTTAATAATAGAAACGAAATTAAGTTTATTGGATGGAAGTTCCTTAATATAGATGGAATAAAGAATTTCAGTTTGATTTCATTAGGTGAAAATTTCTCCAGTCTTGTATACGGTTTTATGCTCCTGTTGTGTTTTTTCTTCCAATTTTTTGTTGCCTTTCTTTTCCTGACCTACGTGTGACTGGCTGACCATTGGCTATCTCCAAGATATGACCATATATTATGATTTAGAGCGAGTGGGTGTTAGATGAGGTGGGGGTGGGGGCTTCGGATCTGATGCTGGCACTATAGTGGTCAGCCTCATCATAATCTTTCATCCTTCATTGCACATCCTGACTTGCGCACAAGATGACCAATTACACAATATACGGTCACTGGTTCCGTGTCCGTAACGCGCATTTTGAGTAATGCCCACATTCAGTATCCATCACGCATGCCTCGAGCCCTGGGACCATTCAGCTGTTAGCCCCAAAAAACTATGGGAAAAAAAGGCCATTCTTCATTTTGTTTTCTGACAATTACAACGTTCAGGCAGATATATGGCTGTTTAGATACTGCTTGTAAATGGCTGCAGTGTGGAGCCAGGGCCTGCAGGGGACCTGGATTATTACACATGCAGGTACAATACAGCTTGCCAGACACTATATTTCAGCTGCAGGCTAATGACCAATGGCCCTCGGTGGACGCTTATGCGGATGAAAACGAGAAATGTTGCTTCTTGGCAAATTGAGAGATGTCAAAACGAGGTTTTCTGGTGCTATCTGCCATTTTAAGCTAAAAATCCTGACCCTTATCCTAGTTTTGAGTTGTAATTCCATCGAAAATCTAGAGCAAAGTGCGTTGTCGCTAAGTTTATAGTGCATAAAACTTTTGATGAAAGCATGTTTAAAATTTTTCACAGTCGCATTTCAAGAAGCTTAAAAACAACCATAGGCGACATGTCAGGGGTCAGACATAAAGGACGTCTTAAATGCCTTCGTTTATCACTGTTTCCCGGTCAGGTAATCATGTTAAGTTACATGCATTGGGAAAAATTGTCATTTTGACTAAATGATCAGGACCACCCACACGGAATAGGAACACATTTAGAAATACATATAGATTGAGAAATAGATTTACATTGTAAATGCATTATAAATGTATCCGAAAATGTATTCATTTTGAAATGCATGTAATCATGTAATAATTTTGTAATGCAGATTCCGGTGCATTTGAAAAATGCATTATGATGTGTACATGTATATTGTGATGCATATTGCAATGCATATTAAATGATGGCTCAAGTTGAATACATTTTAAAATTAATTACCAATGCATTTCCTTTCAGTATGGGTAAATACAGATTTTCGCAATGACGTAAAATGTATCATGTATAACAATATCCTGGTAGAGAAAATGAGGGATAGGCAAAACAGGAATTTAAAAATCATTTGATTATCCATGTCACATGCTGTGCACGTACAATGTACAGTACATTTCGAAATTATTTCCTACGAAATTGTTAAATGAAATTGCATACAGTGTATCTTCTTATTCACAGATACCAAATGACCTCCTAATTTATTTGTTAAATTTCAAAGTGATGATTCACATTCTGCGGATGCTTGTGTACTGTATGTGTTTTTATTTTCTATAGTAGGCCTAAGTGATGGAGTAAACCAAGATCCTAAACATTGGTTCCAATTACTGAGAATTTGATGGCAGTTTGGTCAAATTAGCATGTTTTTCTGTCATTTGTGCGCGAATAGCCATGACGTCACATAAAAATATTCCAAATTTAGAGTGGGAATTCGCAGCCATCAAGAAGGAAATCTCCGTAACCCGATTGAATGTGCAATTTTTTAAGTGCAACACCAACTGCCAAAAATCCCCGATAATCAAATTATGGAATTCCTTAATAGAAGTGGCAGCCACATTTCATTCCAGGCGCGTAATCACAGCGAAACTTTGAAACTTTGCACTTTGCACCATCCACCATTGGCATTTGATTGAGGGATGTGAATAGGAAATGACAAGCTTCGTAAGGAGTCATTGACGCAAAAGGTCACAACAGCATCAGTCGCATTTTTAGGTTAGATTTTTCTATGTGATTGAACCTCAGCTTCATAAGCTAATCAAACGTATGGCATTCCATTATATTAGTAGCTTACGTTATGGCATATGCTGTACATGGAGGAAGTGAAATAGGCTACAGAAAGAGAGAAAAAATGGCGGACAAATCATTTTTGCTGAAAGTAATCTTTGACGATACAAGGGGAGATTGTTATCCTAAGTAATTTCCTGCTTAGTAAGTTGGTTGTGAAGAATAATGAAAAGAAAAATAGAAGAGGATAGGCGACTTATGGGTGGGTGGACCGTGGAGAAATGGGGGAGGGGTTGTGTTAAATGCAGCAATAATTTGTGCTAAAATGAAGAAATATTTTCGAAAACACCACGTTGATTTATTCAACTTTAAACGGATTTTACACGATCATCACTAATTACATTTCCAACTAGCATTTCTTCCTAATTACTTGTCAGCAGAACACGATTGTTAAATTCTCATCATTACTGGCAAATATTGCATTTCAGTTTACCTTGTAATGAAGGCAGAAAGTAATGACGATCTTACACGATCATTACTAATGATCATGCAAAGTAACGTTTACCAGTATTGATGTGAATTTAACATGATCGTGTACAGCTGTTAAGTAATGAATGGATAATGATTGTTGATAATGCCATGACAAATGATATCTTTAGTATTCATCGTGTGAGGTCCGCCAATGTCTGCCTATAATGATGAGAATTTAGCATGATCCTGTAGGCTGACAATTAATGATGGTTGATAATGTTATAACTAATTATACAAGCTTGTTAATCAGGGAAATTACAAACTGACAATTCATTAGTCTAGTTCCATCTGAAAAATATTAACAATTTATAATTCGCGATGCTCCAATGCCGTTGGTCAAGTTAATCCTTGGCAAATAACTTTTCGCTGTTATCCATACAGACTTTTTCGTCAATATACATGTACATGCGTACCAAACGCCTTGCTGGTCAAGATGAGCTCGATGCATTTTCATCGGCCGTTGGTCATTAACCCCCCTGACTCCATTACGCTCCCCCACCCCTCCCCCTCCGTTCATAATAGCCATAAAAATGTTATGGTTTGAAGGCAGTGGACACAAGGTCTTTTTAGGTCTCTCTCTCTATCTTTTTTTTTTCCGAAATGCTTTTATCTCTCATCATAAAGGATGATTAATGCAACGAGTGCATATACCGTTTCTCCGAAAAACAGTCCTGACCAATTAAGCGTTGGCCGCAGTGGAAAAGCTCAACTCCGTTTAATTGGTGCATTTCTTACTAAAATAATTGCCAGGGTTGGTGGAAGCAATCTCCAATTGGCCGCCTTAATGTGGCTTTTCCTGGCAATTTCATCGGACTCAGCGCTCGCTGACTAATTAAACTGCAGCCCAGGCATGGATTTAGCCAATCCTGCATTTCACAAATGCTGACCACGTGATGGTCATTATCCTTGGTCAGCATTTAGAGCCGCGCTGCATAGGCCTTCATATTTCTTAAGCCTCGAATTTACCAGTTTTATTGCCAGCGCAGCTCAGCCTGCTCAGGGGGAAAACAAAAGAGGCCAGAACTGACCAGACGATGACCAGAGAGCCACTTCGCGTAATTACCAACTCTACATTATCTGCGGCCAGTGCCGCGGACTAATTTACTTTGAAAAAATAATCTGCTTAAAACATGCATGTTTTAAACGTAATCGCAATGGCAAAAACACGTTGATGATTTAAACGGGTCTGAACAGATATTGCAATTAGGTCAAGTTAATGTATTTAAGACAAGACAAGCACTAAGGGAATTATCCCTTCTGGCTGAATTTTCTATGTGAATCTACACTATTATAAATCTTCTAAGTATGGATTTATAGGAATACATCTAGAACGATATAATGATTATGTAGTTGTATTTATATGGTAATGAGGATCCTGGGCACCTTACGTTGGCCCTTACAGGAGTTCCAATACTGGTTAGTCAGGGACGTGAAAATGAAATGCAGATAAGTTTTTTTTAGGACGTATCATTTAACATGTCAAAAGTGTGATTTGAAGAAAAAAACTACATATGGTAGCAAAAAATGGACACGCTATTACCGCATAATATTTCAATATCTGATATGGAAATATGGAGAGTTGTTTTGGCTACAAAACAAAACAAATCATGAAGCTTTATATGTATTTTAAATAAAAAGTATTTCAGGTAACTGATGAATAAATATATGTACTCAGGGTTACTACAGAAATTAAATTATCACCTTTCCTGACAATTAACTTGAATTATCAAGGTCTTTGGAAAAAAACTCTTGACTTTAACAAAACATAATATTAAAAAAATAAAATCAAAACAATATTTGCAAATTACTGAATTTTAATTTGTTATTTAACGTTGAAAGTGTGCTATGGAAAAAGGGGATATTCCCTATTATTCCAATTATTCCAAATTTGTAATATACTTCTATCAGACGCCATCTGTTTCAAAAATGATAACTTATTCTGGCTTAGTGACAGACTATGGACAAAACAGGATGTGGAAAAATTGAAAATTCATCAAATATATTTCAAAATGTAAAATGCTTGCTCGCAAACCTGATTTCAGAAGAAGAAAAAAACACCTGTTTTCTAGAAATCATGTCATAGAGAAAGGAAAACATAACAAAATACTTGAAAATTTGAAAGTTGCTTACATATCAGAAATGTCTGACGTGCTTTCGATGCTCAACTTGAACGTTTAAAACGTGAAAATAGCTTTTTCTAACATATATATTTAAACTTAAACGTTAATGTAGATTTCATTTTTGGTAGAAACATCAGTATTTTCCACTATGCATGGCCAGAATAAAAAAAAATAAATAAAAAAGAAAAAGGAAGTTTCTCAATATACAAAAATTAAAGAAATTTCCAAAAATATTGAGCAGATAAATTAGGAAATGTAGAAGCACATTAGGGAGCCTAACCTGCAATTTCTTAAATAGTTGTAACGGAGAAGGAGGCTCGAATCCAGCACCCTTAACCCCCTTTACCTTCCCCCCTTACAATCCTCACAAATGGAAAAGCTCGCAAACATTCAAACCCATGGCAAGCACCGACTTCCAACAATGACCGTCGCTACTGTGCACAAGTAAATAATGCTTTCTCAAGCTTACCTTGATTCGATTTACTCGGATAAAAATAGGATTTTGCTGAGTTTCGAGTGATTGAGACAACCTTTTGTACGGAAAAAAAAAGAGTGGAAGGGGAAAAACCAACGCCGGAATAAGGGAAATCCAAACTGAAAACGTAAACGTCTTTTTAAAGCTAACGGAGGCTGCAGTCATGCAGAGTAGGCTTCTATCACACTTACAGCAATCTTATTGGTTTGAAAAAAGAAAAAGAAAATGGGAAATACCCCACTAACGAGGCAGCACAGGAACGGTGGTCCAATCTTCTCAAATATTAACCTGGAAATCTGTCCCTTAGCTCGAGAAAGACAAACTGAGCAAAGTTCGCATTGAAAATAATGTAAATTTGAGTGTTTAAAACATTGAAATTATTTAATTGACACCTGCTTGTGCTCTTATTGATGCAACATAATTTGATACCTCGATTTGTGGCCATAATACATTGCAATACGAATATATATGTGTGTAATGTTAATGTGAATGTAAATTAAGTGTAAATATTATAAATGAGTGAGGATATTGCATGTTAATAGCCCGCGCCTATTAAATGTAACAAATTTAACATTTGTTTTTTAAAATGTGTAATTTTCCTTTCAGTTAATTAACTGTCAGCCATCACAAGTCTTTTCAACACACTTGTTCCATGCATAAATTTAAATTACATGCATTTAAATTACTCACAAGTACAGTTTGAGTTAAAATGTTTCAAATTTACTCATGCATTGCATGTAAATGTCACAAATTGTAAAACATTCATGTTTAAGAAAGTTTTGAAGCAATTTTCAGTTAATTCAATTGTGAGCTATGACAGACAATACAGTGAGCATATTATGCTTATTGTTTTCTAAAATTATTGCAAATTATAACGCATGCATTTCAAGACTTGTTTTTTTACGCAAAGTTTATAACTTAACATAAAATTTACACACAATTTGCGCGAGAATTTACATGCTTTAAAGGAAGTCAGGCATTGCACCTTATGAAACATGACCAAACTACTTTGTACCTCTAACAACATTTTTAAAAGATATTTCACCTGATGGAAACGTAATTTATTTCGTTCATTTCATTGATTTTGCAAACAAATATATTTTTCCTTTTGACTTTTTAAAATTAGGTTTCACACAAAAAACAAATCAGGAAAAGATGCGCAAGACGATTAATTTTCTCCGTCCAATTTAGACAACTCCATTACCATTAGGATGACGCATCTCTGATTTTGTTATATATAACTTCCACTCAAAAAGCGCAAAAGTGACGTTATAATTGGTTTTAGCACCCCCAGTTCGGGGTCATAAATAGCCAGGGCTCTTGCCCCTGACTAATTCAGTGTAGTCAACATCCGCGCCCCGTTCTAACGACCAATATAGTGCGGGCTCAGCCCGTCTGGGGAAAAATTATGGCCCTGGTCCACAATCGAGAGGGAGACCCTGGCCTGCCTGCCCTAGACGATGGGGGTAGAATCGGTCCGAAATTCAGAGAAAAAGAGAAAAAAAGGTGCAGGTGGGCCTCTACCTCACGAAACCATTACAACTGTATTACTCATTCGGATGAGTGAGCACACAAGAACTCAGAAGACCCCCTGGACAGCTGGTCATTCAGAAACGAACGCTTGGTCACCCGGCCAATAAATATTTAGCAATTACACCTTCATTCCTTTAGCTAAAATGATTTCGTGGGACACAGGCTCTGCTATTTGATTCAAGCTTTGGCAATTTTGTGTAAGATGCAGTTCACTCTTGTTGGATTATACAAGTACAAAAATCTTAATTCTATGCATTGCCAGATGAAATTGTGAAATGGCACCTATGTAAAGATCGACCTTGGATTTAATTCATTATTTAAAATGATTTTAAGTAATGATCTGTTTTTAACATGAAATAATAAGCGTAATTAGTTATTAAGACTAGAAACATGAGCAGTGCTATTTCAAGAATTTTTTCCATTTTTACAAACGTTATGTGTTTTTATTTATTTGTTAAGATGCCGTTGACTAATCTTGAATTATGAAATTAGAACACAAATTAATTCAATTTTATATACGGCCATTAAACATTTGTTGAAGCTATTTTGAATAAAATGTAATACTGTGCGTTTTTTATATTAAAATATGAAGTCCTATATATCATACCATGTCTCATGACATTGGCTTTGATTTACTTCGAATGTTATCATTGTAAAAATTAGACATTTCTGATCCTGCGTGTTGAAAACATGAAGTGTGAAATGGAAAAAACATGTTTGGGATCATGACAGAAGCAAGTTTTAAATCGGATGTACACACTAAAATATAACTTACGAATACAAAACAGTTTAATAAAATAAACATATTTACCACACGTCTAGACCTTTGTTCCGAATTTAAACGCTTATGCACGCTTCAAACATTTAGAAAACAATTCTACATTTTCACATTTTGAAAGGGATCAAAGCAAAACATTCCGCCAAAAAAGATTCTGAATAAATATCAATCTATAAACAAACCAATCTCGATAAATATTACATGGAAAACTTTAAACTTTGAATACAATAAGGCTAAATCATTGAAGGAATTCACAATTTTTCTTTTTTCATATATTTCAGATCCTGATCACGTTTGATGAATTAATGATCACTGACCACCAGCCAAGCTCGCTCGCCTTTATGACGTCAATCCGTTTATTTTATCCAATCAGCGTCCGAATTAAGGGAGACAATTACGACGATCCCCTCCCCTTACTACTGACCAGTCGCCTCTTAATGACCAGGGAGGGACCTTTGGCCACTGTTTATTGAGCGCAATCTCGTTTCCAGCCTAATTGTGGAACAGCGTCCAGCCAGCCATCGAATTGTTTGAGCCGGAAGCATGGCCAGTGGTCACTACAAAAGCGAGTGGCGAAATGGGAGACGCTTCGGACAGCAGCCTCCTACAGCGACTGACCACACGAGATGCGACTGTATTTCCTCATTGGCAGCAATAAACAAGAGGAAAACCGAGGGTTTGAACACGCTGGACAATGGTCAGCAGTTGGGAGAAAAACACCAGCGGACAATTGGCTCGCGCTGACCTATCACGTGCGTGAATTTCAGCAATTGGCAGCGGAAACGTCAGCGAAGATTTTGCGCAGCATCACTCCTGAACCCGCGCAACTGACCACTGGTCAGCGAGGCGTTTCCTGCGCATCAGCATTATTTTAATCGCGGCGTTGCGAGGCAAGAGGCTTGAAAATAATTGGCGGTTGAGAAAACAATTATTATTGGGAACTTGATTAAGCAATTGCAATTGTTTATAATAATAAAAAATGTTAAAATAAAGTGTGATGGTCAAGTTAAAATACATTTACGTAAAAGCTCCCCCTGAAGATTGGCAATAGGGAATGAGCAGGGCATTCTTGCTCTACTGGAAAACCCAAATGTTAGATGTGAATTTGATTAAAAAGTGATGATGCCAAAATAGAAACCAGAGACTATAATGATTCATTTGAAAAGTAATTCAGATGGAGTTTTATATAAACTTTAGTGATAGATAAGTTGTGATACAGGAGAGGATCATTGTTTCAATGTTAACAATGGTTTTACGTGAATATAACGAATTTAAATGCGAATTTAGAAAATATTACTCAAATAATTTTTCACATTAAATCACATCAATAACATACTATTTGTCCAGTTCATTCAGTTGGAAAAATGCAAAATCGGTTTTTATAAGTGGAATAATTGCAAATTCCAGAATGAAACACTAAAGATTCTGTTTGCAAAAAATACCCAGACGAATATTCTAATCTCAAAACAAATTAATGCCACTATATTGCAATTTTATTTGCATTGTATTAAAACGTTTTAACCAGACTTAATGTCAGCAATTTAATTAACATCTATGCACCCATTTCAATGTACACATAATTATAAACTTAGAAAACATGCTCGGAACTATTAAAACGCTACATAGGTGTTAATAAAAACTAATTAAACTACGACTTCTATAACTCTTCAAGTTGTTATATTGCCCAAAGTTGCTATTTTAATTTTCAGGTGTATAAACATGTTTTTGGGGATGACAGGCGCCGCTCACCAAACAACAAGACGAAACGAAATTCACCAGTTTTTCTCCAATAATGTGGGGCTATCAATAAGTACGGAGTCTGACTAATAAATCTAAGAGGGGAGAAATCGACAAAATGGCAAAAATGGCACACGCAGGAAAAAAAACGTCCAAGAAAACCTCTAGGAAATTAAAAGCGTTATAAAACTTTTCCATAAATGGGGCTGGGAGGCCGTATTTCACTCAATGCTGGCCAAGATATGCTAGGTCCATTTCCGTCCGTTTGAGCGGAAAACAATACTAAACGAAAATGGGGATAGTGCGGACGAGGGTAGGCCCCAAATATGAGGGGGAAAACCCTGAAATGAAAGAAAAAAAATGGGAAAAAACGGCCATTAAGTATCTCGATGTAATGTACATGTGCGTATGCCGAGCACGTTGGAGACCATAACTTTCAATTCCTTTCAAAAAAATGTTCGCTTTGCAAATAAAGGCATTCACTTGAATAATTTCGGACAAACCGGTCATCCGTACGGTCAAATATATTTAGATACGAATTACACGGCCCAATGGACTCTGGGAATTCATGGGTCAGTTGGCCCATGTTGGCGTACAACACCTCCCAGAAAGTGGACCCAGTGAGAATGTTAATCAAGCACACGTACTGACCAATGGCTAATGACAAAAAGCGTGAAGAGGTCATTCAGTTAAGATTGGCCAAATCTGACCAAGATCTTACCAAATAAAACTGACCGTTAGGTCTGATTTCACAATTAGAACACGAACATTCTTTTCTAAATAAAATTATTTTTATGCAAATTTCATGTATACAGTACATATATAAATTAGATTTTTTTTTTATTTCGGTATTTTAGATATTTAAGAATTTTATTTAAATTTTTATTTTTGCTTTTATAATTTACTTTCAGCATATTGTATTTACTTTTAAACAACGTTATTAACTTTCGAACTTTAATTTTTAACATTTTTGGAATAAAATTATTTTGTGCAAAATTTCCACTTCAATTTACATAAATTTGCGATTTTCTAAATTTTGAATTGTAAAGTAGTGGCTAAATGCATTTTAAACAAAATTCATTATCAATTTGAAAACATTTATTTTTCTTTCGGATTAATTTTAAACACTCATTAGCATGCAAAATATTATTTGGATAAAAAAAGTTCTGGGTAAGTCATAGTAAATGACTTTAGACAATGACAATTAATTTTGGCACCATCACTCTTGTTAGCAAGAGGTAGATAAACTGATGGCGCTTGAAATTAAAGCAAATCAATTGTTTGATTCAATCACGGTTAGCTAACAGCAATAAACATACCGCCCTGAAGCAATGGACGAATAGTGGATGATCACATTTCCAGCATGGTCGAAGGAGGAAAAACAGGACTTGAAAACCTTGAGGATCTACTTGGACTCAACGCCACCAGAGGGCATTTTTCTTTGATGACGTCACGCATTGGGGGCCACCCATGTAAGCTATCCTTTTCACCTATAACTCAATTATCCTCTTGAAAACTAGCTCGTGGATGAAAATCAAAGCGTGTCCAGGTGTTGCTAACCCCACACCCAAATAGGTCCCTTCCCCCTTTCTTCTTATTTCCCAAATCTTATTTCAGAAAGCCATCTAGGCCCTTTTCTCAGTCAGGATAACCTACATTACGGCTCAGCTGCTTTTATGATGAACGATTATTGGGTGGAAAGCTGAAAATCAGCGCGATTTACTGTTATTGATTAAGCAAACTGGCTTTTGTACATCTTTAAAAAAAACGTGAAAATAACATTTTTCATAATAAAACTTCAAACTTCAACCTGGAAAATCAATCAAACCTCTTAAAAAGCAAGATGATTTACCTCACCTGTTTAACTCATTACGAAATATCCTTACATCATGTAAAGCATATGCTCCAAGGTATTTTTTTTTAAATCATTGTGTGATTTATTGAGAGATGTTTCTAAAGTTTTTCTTTAGTAATGAAAAAATTGTTTTTAACTTTATTTCTATTTGCTAATTTTTTCTTGCTAATTGTTGCAACTACTTGTATGAATTGATGAATAATTTTATACTTGAGTTAAAAATAATACTTCATAGCAAAAATTACAACTATTCAAAAACTAAACAATAAATAAAACAAAACGTGCATCAATATATATAAAAAAAATACATGAAATTGACATCAGTGAAAAAAAACCTACTCAATTTTATACATTTTTATTTTCATCAAACGTTTTGAGTAATCAGGATTCCCACCAAAATTCTCAACTTCTCTGACTTTTCCCTGGCTTTTTAGCTTTTTGGGAAAAAATTCCCTGACTTTATCAAGAATGTTTATAGAACAACATGGAAACATAATTTACCCATAACTGGAATTTTCATTAATTATTTTAAAAGTTGAAAGTGTGCTGTGGAAAATAAGGGAATTCCCTATTATTGCAAACGTCCTTAATTGAGATCATGGCAATTTAAAGCTGGCATTTTAACTGATAAAAATTTCAATGAATTTTGCATTAAAATGTGAAATTTCCTCGATGTTTCCAGGTTTTCCAGGTCAGTGGGACACCTGGAGTTTCAGCATTCGATTTATTTTGCGAATATAAATGTTCATTTAAAGAAATTGCTTGGTTTTATTGACGTCCATTGAACTTTCTAAATATATTTATTAAGGGGCTTTTCTAAAAACGTTTCCTCTACCAAGCATAAATAAAACATCGATGCATGTTTTATTACTACGGCCAATTTTATTTACAGTTTGAAAAGGAAGGAGGTGTGAGAGGGCGGGTGCAGGGTGCCTATCATTTATTTCGTTTTGTTACCTTTCAAACAATGCCCAAAAGCGAAGGAAATCGTCAGCATGTAGCGCCATCTATTGCTCACTAGCAAATTTAGTTTAACCAAATAATAAAATGCAGGTGGAAATTAAGGGCTACAAAATTGAGCTTGCAATAAAATTAATGCCATGACAGCCAACTGCCTTTATTTAACATTTATTTTAAAAACACGTCAATTTTGCACAACCATGCAAAGGCATCAAGTCGATTACATATAAAAAACTTTTTTTTTTCTTCAAAATATGACTAATTAAATAAATCATAAGTAGGCCTACATATACACATCTGAGAAAATGCAATGTATGGCTCCCACAGGTTTTAAATATCAATTACTTTTTTCAGGACTTAAATTTGTAATGACTTTTCGCAATTGAAATTTTGATATATTTGTAAGAGGTTTAAATTTACATTAAATGGATTTTGTAATTAGCTTGAAATGAAATTAATGATTTACCATGATGAAATATTTTTAAGACTTGTGTTCTTAATGACTTTTTACATTTCTAACAATTGTAGGTGACATTTTTATGCATTTGAAACACAGCTATGCATTTGGAACAAGTTTTTTTTATGAGTTTTAAAATGCAATACATGTTGTTTTACAAAATTTAAATATCAATAAATAGAAAAATTATATCATTTACGAACGTTTTTTTATAAATCTACAAATATTCTATAAAATCAGAGCAAGTGGATTTGTAACTGGTTTTAAATGCAATTGATGGTTTTTACAGGAATGAACAATCGATAACTTCATAATGATTTTATATATTTTTTATATATTTGAAACATAGCTATAAATTTAGAACAAGTGGTTGTTTTTGGTGATTGGTTGTAAAACGAAATCAAATGCAGTAACAAATGCTAATTTAGTAACTGTTCAAAGACTAATGTGTTTCGCTGCCGCAAGGTGATAGTCAGCCGACAGCGCCCTCTATGCCAAAATTTAATTTTTTATTTTATTTTGCGACAGTCAATTCTTTGTCAACCGACCAGTGGTCTTGTCCATGTCGAATTCATCGCTACCAATTTTCGTCACAATGGGCTCGATATTGAAATTCACATATAATGATGGCGGAGGAGGGGGAAGAGGGTAATTAACGTTTTTGCTTAATTATATTTGGCAGCGATTGGTCCGATCCTGTACGGAGGCACCTTTTGTGTCCAGTATTTTCAGCAGAAAAACCCAATCAAAGGCAGAATTGCTTTTACAGCGACAGAAAGCCCAAAAAAGGCAAAACAAAACGAAAAGTAATTTGCGATGGCCAGGCTCACACTCCTCCATCACACGAGAAATAATACAAAAACCAGCTTCGGGAATCGATTAATGAATTTTTTTTTTGTTAAAATAAAAAGCCCGCTTAACGTTTTCCGAGAAAAACTTGGCACGTGGTTGAACAATAGATGGCGTGCCACTACGTATAAACGCTTAAAAAAATGGTAGGCATTTTGGGCATTACCGAAGAATCCTCATGTGCCAAAACCGGATTAAAAAAAACGGTCTGAAAAAAGTATTTAAGAAGCTAGAAACGTTCGTCGAAGCGTTGAAAAGGGCATTGGAAATATCGCAAGTCATATTTAATTGGTCAATTCATAGGTCAGCTTGATGGCAAAGACAGATGGATTAGTTTTGGCGGATGCAAAAAAAAGTTTTTCATCAATCCCATCCGTTGCATTCATAGGGCTCTGGTTGGAGCTTACTTGCAATTTCAAAATCGAGAGTCTGAATCACGTTTGCATTGTTTTCAAATTGAAAGAGTGCATGACTGGAGCGCAGCAATTTTTCTGGGCAACTGGAACCAACCCCCATACTGCACTCTCGATTCCACCTTGTTTTTTTTTCACACCACATTTCACTTATTAATTGTAAACCATAAAGATCCGAGGTCAAAATAAAGCACAATCACGATGCAAAAGACTGGGAAAATAATCAAAACAATGCGCATCATCGTACTCCCCACCCACGTTTTCGTTAATCCATATTTCCTGTCAGATTTCATCAGATTTTATGAACGGCCCCTGAATTTACGCTGACCAACTATCCACACCCCCAACCCCGTGAAATAGCCTGCACGAATAACATAGATGACTTCAATCAAATCTAACTGTACGAAAATTTCTTTATTCTGAATTAGGACAGGGCCAATGTTTTGTCTTATGGCCTAGCCTAAAAGATGCCCAACATTTTTTGCTTCAAATACTTATTATAATTGTTAATTTTGTTACCCGCATAGAATTGGTAGTTCACTAGGCTTTGAGTAATTTTTTTTAAATTTTAAAATAATGTTTATTTATAAAGATTAACTTGAAAATAATAGGTGTTTTGGGTTGGTCGTAAGGGTAAAATAAGTTTATCAATAATCACAGGTCTCGCACATTCCACAACTCCTATAAGGATCAATTGCATTATGGACAGGATTAGGACAGTTTTAAAGTATCCTCAGACCACGAGTTGAAACTGCAGCCATGTTGCTCCAAAACTAACCCCCAAAAAAAAACCACCAATTCAGATCGCTTCCCACACCATTGCCGACCTTGCTTTCGTCCGTTGACTCAAAACTCCCTAAAATTTGCTTAATTATCTCCGCTCTTAATGAGGAAATCCTTCGCCAACGATAAATCACGTTAGGCAGTTGTTGGTTTATCCATATCTGCACATATCTCCCTACAGTCCCTTAACTTAGCCGTCCCACTTTTTTAATATTAACGACAGTTTCAAGCGCATACACACTGACCAATTAATTAACTGCTAACAAGCGCTCAAGGTTATGATGGATACATCGACAAGTTGGCCATTTTGAAAACTGAAGCCAGCTGCTGTAAAGAGCTTGATGACAGCAGCTTCCCCACGTCACGTTACGTCAGTGTGATTGTGACGTCATGCAGCGCTATTAAAAGTCCAAATCTTGTATTGGCATAATTATGCCGTTTGTAATGAGTTTGTAAAAGGGGCAAATTTTATTTATTCATTCATTATCATTATTTTGAAAACTGGACAAATAATGAAAATAAGCTTGAAAATCCACCAAGCCCGACCCAAAAAAATCCCCACCATCAAAAAATTGCTCTCACATTTTTGCTAAAAATACTTGTTATTTCTGTCTAATGGGTATGTGTCATATTTTATACTTTAAAAATGCTACGTTTATAAACCCTTCGGATGTGACATCGCAAGAAAACTCTTAATCATCGAAATTAAATGATAACAAACTAACACAGACCCTAGTGGACGACCAATTCTACACTGGGGAAAATAAACTTAGCAATTACAAGTCACAACAAATATTCGTATCAAAAATGTGTGAGTAATTGATTTCGTGATGGACATCTCTTTGGCTCAGCCTCAGTATTTTTAAAGATTTCTACAACGAAGAGCCTATGTTATGGGCGAACATTTTGACAAGACACCCAATGCAATGGACATTAACATATCAGGCTGTGCAAAACTAACCAATCACCACACAGATTTTGAGCGTCATGGGTCTACATTAGCAGCGCCCTCTGTCGCTTCTAAGCGCCACTAGGAGGACCATCAGTTCATTATTCCCTCAACTTAACTTTTGGTTGGCATTTTTCGTGCCTATGGGATAACGAAATCGTGGCATTTGCGTTGGTCCCTGCCGTGTTATTACGTTTATTTAGGTGCGTGTTTAAACGGCTGTTTTCCCACCGTTTCGGCCGTCCTTATTAACCCCCCCCCCCATTCCTCTCCAGCACTCCAGTAACTATTAGCACGGCCGGCATAAGGTCGCCAATCTTAATTACAGTTGTTCCAGGGTGGAGAAGAAGCCACTTTTTTGTCATTGTTTGCTTTAATTTTAGAGGAATGCGTTTGCGCACGACTTGCACAATCATCTTCGATCGGCCAAACTCCTCTATAATTAATGCCCAATCCCGTAATTTTGGGATAGAGCCGACGGTGGCGACACAATGGCGACCTGAGGGGCCCCCCAAACCCCCCCTAGAAAACGTCTCACTTTAATAAGAGAGAGCTAAGAGCGCCCCAAAAATTCGCTCACTTAGCTAACCCCAGTGCGGATTAGAAAAGGGAGCATTTATTGCCCAAATAAGCCCAAATTACGATGCCGAAAAAACACTGGAGGATAAGAGGAAAAAGAAGAAAAAGTAAAAAAAAAATGACGAATTTCTCAAGTGAAAAATTGGACCCTGATTTTCGGAAATCGGATTATCATTAGACGGGCTCGTTAGGGACGATTGGGCAGCGCTGACCCTGTGATCGGGGTCCGACAATTTCGGCCCTTTGATGGATACAGGTAGAAGGCTAATAGGCCATCATAGCGTTTGAACCAAAACAAAGGGGGTCTAATTATTTGGGGAATCGAACCCAGTGTCTGGGAAAACGCTTAATTGCTCAGTCTTTGTAAAACACCGGCTGTCAGGAAGCGCCATCTAGCGGTAGCTCATCGAACTGTGATCGTGCTTGAGTAGGGCTGGGATACTTGCAGCTTTTCGTACGGGTTGAGTCCATATTCCAAGGACGGATTCGGAAGTAGGAATTGATAAGGGGGTACACCAAGGATGTAAGGAGGAAGTGACAATGGGAGGTGCACCGTGCATAACAAAGTAATTATTTTACTTCCGGATGGAGAAGTTAAATATGGCCATATATGGGGCTGCATATGCCATTCCTGGCCATGTTTTCGTCCATATATGGCCACTTACATGTATTTGGCTATATATGGAAAATATTTGCCTTTTACTTAAGATAATTTCATTAATGGTCATTTCCCATTTGTAAATGCATTACATGCTAATGTAAATCGAATTTTCAATTAAACATCAGTTACTGTATTATGTTTCCTAAGTATGGACATACAAATATGTACTAAAATAATTGTAAATATGTTGACATGTAAGATTGCAAAGCATAAATGGATTTTACAGAATTATATGAACCGAATATGGGGTACATATGGATGTGCATGCACATACATGTATAAGGCCATATTTATGCATCGCTATGCATAACTTTAGATAAATCTATAAATGGCTGAATAATAGAGCATGTATGGAAAATATTCAATTTTCTGCCAAAGTTAAATGCTCAGAGAAAAAAATCCATTTACCCTGAGCTTGAAATCGAGACTAAATTGTTGTCGAGAATATACACGTGTAGAAAAACTGATAGTTTGGGTAGCATAATCATGATACTCATTCATAATTAAAGACCAGAGTCAAATACTCCAAGCAAAAGTCGTCAATAGACTTTATGGTGATTATGGAATTCCAGATTTTTAAACATAATTCGTCTAGTTATTTTGAGACGATTCTAAAAACTTGATACCAAGCTCGTCCTCAAGACTAGGTAAACGGCATGGCCATTATGAAGATAACTGCTTTCTTACGAAAACCGACAACGAGTCATTACAATGACGTAAATAATTATACCCTTCCATGACCAGGAAGATCAGAAGTCGGGGCTAAACGCTAATTTTTGAGCTTCTTGACGGTGGAAAACCAAACAAAGACTAATAGAAGAGCGGTAAAATTGCTAGTGCTTACCTTAGAAAACTTTGAAATTGCTTTAATTTGTTGTTTCCGAGGTCAAATTGGGAACAAAATCTTGAATTCGACGCCATGCTGGATTTCGATTGGATTTTCGGCAGACAAGAAGCGATGGCAATTAGCAGGATATGGCACTTGTGAAGAACATTCCTGAAATTCACAAAGCATGAACACATTTCATCATCTCTTGACTTGTTGTAAGGAACTCAGGCAAAACAAAAATTAAAGGTTTTGGTATGCAAATTTTGGTATGCATAATTAATGGAACGCTGAAGGAAAAATTTTGAAAAAAAAAACCGCACAAATCATGGTTTTTTGGAATACATTTCTGTACAAAATTTGCTTATAAATATGAATTAAGGAATGCCGTAGACGATTAATTACTTAAAAATAATGGATTTTTGTCTTATAATTTGGTAAATAATTCAAACTTGTGAAATCCCCTGACGTTTTGAACAATTTTCGAAATT
>JAQIXS010000657.1:0-41130 GCA_034700785.1 Rossiulus vilnensis | reverse complement strand
AAACTGATTATATCAACAAAGGAATACATGTATGTTTTTACGATGCAAGGGGTGCAGGTGTAAAACCAAAAGGTAATGTTTGGCGATTCCCGTTACCAGGCTAACCTGACCGACAGCTGTGTAAGACGGTGAAAACTCCGCTTGACCACTGTTTCGAAATTTCGTCAGAACTAACAGAATTTCGTAACTGGTATTTTTAATTAATGAATACAGCGGGAATTTCAAATCATAACAGTTTCCCCCAGTAAGTGACTTGAAATTTCCTTTCTGAGTCTTAACATAATTGTTGTGTTAATTGTTTCATGACTTTGGGAATACATTATCCCAAATGAACGGAACAAGTTTGCAGAACATGAGTTCATGCGTGTAATTATTGACTGTTCCGCACCTCGCATTCCCTCTTTTATCGAAATAATTCGTCATAACCAGACAGTGTTTCAAATTTGTCCGACGTATTTCACCACTTTGATAGTTATGTTTATAATCAAGAACCAACTCTTATGTTGCCGACCGTGATGAAAACAATTTCAGCGTTTTCAAAGAATTTCATTGCATCGGATGGGAAATTACCTTTCTTGCAACATTAAACCGCAGACCTATTCACACTGCTTCCATATTCAATATGCAGAACTGGTTAAGCTCGGGCTTCAGTGTGATATACTTTTAGATACCCAAATAGTGTATGCCTACACGCTTATCTTTGAGTAAATGTTGATTTTTTCTGTTTATGCACACCTGTTTCAATCGTTTCGGCGGCTTTAGTGTTATTTAGGGCTTTTGGAATGCGCTAGATCTCCATTCGCAGCTACATGCATTTGTTGTAGCTACGTAAGTGGTAATGCATAAAGCGAAACATGACATTTCTTAGCAATTTAATCAGGAATATAGCTGATTTCGTGGAAGGGGTACATTACGCTTATCAAGCAGATTACTTCGCATCTGTTTGAAGCATTTTATAATTCCAATATCAGGGTCGTTAAGCTTTTCCATTTTTCTGGTAACTTGTGTAAACTGTTTTCTAAGTTTATTCTATACTGAATCAGCGGTGACGTCATATGCAGTGCTGCCAATTTTACTAGACATATAAACCCATTTTCTGATTAACGAAATTGTGGGGGAAGCAAGTATTGCTTTGGAAACCAGGACGTTGCTGGGATGGTTTCCTTTTATTCTACCATCTCCTATCCTTGGCTCTTCTTCGTACATATACATTACTTTCTATCCACTTCCATAACCATGCGGGGGAGGAATATAGTTCCAAAACTCAGTAAACTTTAAAAAACATTCCTTCACCTAATATTCTAGGAATTGCTCGTTCTAATCATGAACATTTTGAATTAAAAGGCCGTTATCGCTAACATCTGTTAATATTTTTTTGTCCATTTAAAATATAAGTTGTCCCAATTATATCGTGAATAGACTATCAGGAGAATTTCAAATTGAAATGTAATTATCGTTAACATTTCTTATGCTTTTCCTCATTACATTATACGATATAAAATATGTTGTTCTAATTATCGAGCATATTTTATACAAACATATATGCGCACAGATATCAAATTTCTTTCAGTTTTTAAAAATAAACTTTCAATACAACGAAAAGCATCTTGTATGACAGGTGCTTATTTTCCGCTTTCTAAAACCAAGGAATGGACGTTTAGTTTAGCTATGTTTAAATTACTTTAAATTTGATCAGAACGTTAGAGAGTTGTATGCTGGTATGCTGGTGTAGTCGCAGGTTAGTATCAGTAACTTTGGCTTTTTATGTTTAATGCAAAACAAACCTACATGAATTTATAAACATGTAAGATATTACATGTTATAAATGTCATATTACTTAACACATTTATTTAGAATATCAAATATTACGGCATGTTATCTTAATAATATGATTTATAAATGGCTCATTATTCCTTACATAAATTAAGATAGATTGATGAGCAACCCTCCTTTTTATTATAAACTAACGAATTAGACTTTATAAGTTGTTTGGGTAATTATCCGGGTGGTATTTGCTACGAAATGAATTCATGTATATGTAGAATGTTGCTGTTTTTACGTCAAGTAGATAAAGTTGATTGTTAGGTTTCCTAATTTTCAAATTAAAAATCCTAAGGACTATATAAACAATTAACCTGAGATTGTGAATGTTAGCATCGGATAAAAAAATGTTTAAGAGTTAAAGAACATAGGATCCTTCGTAAAATGTAACATACAGTAGGTCCCTTATATAGCAAATAGGAGCTTTAAAATATGTTGCGAGAAAAATGACGCGATCCATTTGCTCCCCTCTGCACGTTAAGTTGTTGATTACGAGGAATTTTCAAAATTCCTGCCCTTATTGTTTGTATTTGCCAAACAAGTGAATGCAGGGCAAATGTGTAAACAAACAATTATTGCACGTAGGCCTATGCATACATGTACATACATGTACTGTGCATTGGGCAATATGGGTTTTTCGCTATTGAGGCAATTTATTATTGTTACAGTGAATACAGTGCATTTAAACAAAGAAAATTGAGATATTTAAAATACTTTAGAATGTATGGTTAGGTTTTAA
The DNA here is from genome assembly GCA_034700785.1 of Rossiulus vilnensis. NCBI lineage: Eukaryota > Metazoa > Arthropoda > Diplopoda > Julida > Julidae > Rossiulus > Rossiulus vilnensis. The sequence goes on along the minus strand of JAQIXS010000657.1, from coordinate 38,570 downwards.
GTGTAAGTACATGGGACATGAATTTTCTTCTATTATTATGTCCAATTGTGGATATTAAATGCAATTCAGCTCAGTATCCTACTGTCAGCAAATAAATGCCTTAGACCGAGTAGTAGTGTAACATAACCCATTATGCTTATTATTATGCATTTTTTGATTATGTCGAATCTGAATAACCTATTATTAAATATAATGTAATATTACTGTATGTGCTTTGAATCAAAAGAGCATAAGCTAATCTTAATCTCAGTTCTATTATTAGTCATCTTCTCCATGATTTAAGGTTGAGCTTTTCTCCTCAATTGCTGCTGTTAACCACCTACAGTGCAAATCAGAATTGCATATTTTAATACGAGATGACGAAATTTGTTTTGTCCAAGCATTGCAACTGACATTAATAAAAAACACTTACATTTGTCGCAATCTAAATATGCATATCAATTCAAATTTAATGATTTTTTTTATTTCTTCCAGAAGAGAAGCATGTCATTTAATTAAAAGTAATTATACGAAACATTTTCATGTAATTTTTTGTTTGAGACATTAGTAACTGGTATAAAATGATATCAGAGAATTTATGTGTTATTGATCAAATTTACTCAGTTTATCGAGATTCGAACTTCTTGTCGTTTGTAATTAAATACGGGGAAACAAATCGATATACATTGTACGTAGAGCTACAACTTGACTGAAGGTTTAGGTCTGCTACGCATCCCAGTATATTCATTGAACGATTAACATCTTATAAGACCGAAGCTTATTCGTTGGTTGCTTCGTGATCATTATAATATTATAATTTAGCGTACTGTCTGCATCTATGCAATATATAAGGCTCTGATATCGATTTCTGAACTTGGGTTATCATACTCGGTGTTTTGCAAAGGTTTACGCTTGTATACCCTTATGAAATTCTCAATTACATGGTATTACATTCACCGTTGATAACTAAATGGTTGATTTTAATCATACATGAAGAAAAGGTCAATAAATAAGATATACATGCTATTATAACATAAATACAGACGACTGTTATTGGTGCGATCACAAAGTAGCTCTTCAAATAAACTAGTACGACTGTGTAACCAGCAAAACAATTTAATATGTAGCAGACCCATTATGTTTTAATATATAGTTTCCTTGAATATAATTCAAGGAATAGTAATGATGTTATTCGAGTTTTGTTGAATAACGACTGCAAACTACATAATGTAAGTGGAAAAAGGTGGAAATAAATACCACGTTGGTAAATTTTGCACTTTAATGCATTTACGCATTCATACATCTTTGGTGAATTTTCAATAAATGTCACGATTTCAAAAATACAACGTACGTAGGTAAGTCAAACGCATTATTTTGAGTAAAAATGCACTACAAATTAAAAAGGTTCGACAATAATTTTGGTTTGTTATTTCTTACGTATACAACTATTACATGGTTGCTAAACAGACTATACACTACTTCGTCAAACTCCATAATCTGAAATTAAAAATCAAAAATGGTTCTCACGGCGATAGTTTATTGCTTAACTGCGCAAAGTTTCAGCAATGTAGAACTGAAAATTAAACAAGATAATGTAGCACTGACAATGGGTGTATTTTTGACTCGTATGAGGAAGCGAAATGATACACATGCACAATGAAACCTTGCAACGTCCCCCAACTAAATTTTAGCAGTTTTTACATTTACCCCAAAGTACATTTATGTTCGTGGAGTTGGCCCACTTAGCACTATGGCACTTCAACAGGCTACGGTCGTGCGTTTATAGGGGGAATGTATGATGCATGTTTCCTTCCTTCTTTCATTCTGCATACATTGAAACGTGACTAATTAACCGTTTTTCTGTTAGACAGCAATTGCATGAAAAATGTAAGAAATGGAGAGGTTTTTTAATCACGATGACGTCGATAATTTAATTTATTGTTACTTAAAATAATTCTTTTACTTTTTTCCTTTTCTCCGGTTTTATAATTTGCATTATCACAATAATAATAATAATGGACTGTAAAGTAATACATATGTATAGATTTGTACTGCATAAAAGCAAACAAATATATAATTATATAGTTAGTACTAGTTGTAATATATTTGGAATAAAACGAATCGCCGCCATATTACCCAGCTTAAAATGGAATTTTGAAACATTTCTCACCATATTTTACCATCACAATATGCGATCAAAATGCCGTATTTTATGGTAAATAGTATCATTAAACAGGATGACAATATATAAGCCTTTGTTTTACAGAAAGCATCACAGATGTTACTGAATTATTACTGTTGTTTTCAACCACTGTTGTGCCACTAAATTCTAATCAGATAACTAGAACGTAATGCAACATGACTTGTAGTGCCGTCCATAAACTGTGTTACGCAGTTTCTGTTCGCCATTTTAAAAAGAGAACTGAGAGATTTGAATATCGAACGTTATCGACGATATCGTGCTTCGTTCGTAAATCGGTGGTGGTCATATTGTTCGAAATTTTTCAGAAAGGGATAATTTAACAATTGTCAAATATATCAGTGAATATTTTTTCAAAAGATTGTATATTTTCAACGCTTATATGCCATTCGATAAACTTCTCCTCAATAAGATATTTTTAATTCCAAATTTCGCAAATTCGCATAATTTCGGTGTTTGCTCAAGACCCCATGAAAATTATGAGCTACAAAATCATGTATTTGGTTTACCAAGTACTATGGTTTTTATTATCTCAAAAGGGGATAAATAAAACAGAAGAGTTTCCCAATTTCACATGAAATTTCCTTATGCGGCAATGAAAAAAAAACATATTGAAAACTCTCCTTCACTAATGCAACCAAATAATTGTTTAAACTTACTCAACCTGATACGTAAATGGGCTTGGCACAATAAACGTAAATTCAACATGAGTAATCGCGGTTATAATGGTAAAACTTTGACAGACCAACTGGATAACCTTTTATTTACTTTGTTCACTTGAAGCTCACCGGGGTTTGCGAGAGCAATTAACCGGTAATGAATATTACGTTGGAAGCAAAGCTTAATTGAAGCGCAACAGAAAGTAAGGTTGAAAGCGTTTGTGCTCCATAATCACCCTTAAAACTACGAATCCTGCAGGTTTACTTTGTGTTCCATGCTGCGCCACCTAGCGACAATAAAGGAAGACCTGAATTAAGGCAAGTTAATCTAATGTACTGATGCTGCCTTAAGTACGCAGAAATACGAGTTGGCATTTCTTCATATTCACCACCAGCTCCACCTGGTTTATAGAATACAGCCCAAAGGCTGCATTGTACATTCGACAGCCTGGCGCTGTGTATTACTTTAATTAAGCACGTAATTTGTTAGTGGTTCTTTCCAGTTTCGGGGAGCGAAAAATAGTGAGAAACCTGCTTAATCACACCTTTTTTCACTCCTAAAATTTACCATTGTGTCAGCTCCCATTGTGTAGGCCTATATGCCATTTGAGAGAGAGAGAAAAAAAGGTCTAGGAGGAAAACCAACTGCTATTTGATTAGTTGGAAAACCAAACGTGACTTTAGCTTTATTTTAATATTTCGATGAGGTATACACACTCATCCACTTAACCTGCAGGAAACCATTTGGAGGGGATCCGCAAATGCATATCGAGCTTGGCACCCCAGAATGTAAGGGGTACCCACGTAGGGGCGAAGAGAGGGAACGTCTGGATAGGGAACGAATAGATGGAGGTACCTTACATGCACCAGGGTTAACTCCAAAGTCAGCATTCCTAGCTCAGAGATAGAGCTCTTGGCTAGATATTGCTCGAAGCCTTTTTTGCTCACCATTTTTTCACTGCACGTGCTCGTTTTTTTGCGAATATGCCACTCCTCGCCATGGCTAGCGGCCATTTTTACAGTGGTGGCTTTGTGGTAGGCTTATGTGTACAGATATAGATAAAGTGCGCGGATAAGCATGGGGAGGGCGCGATCGATAAAAGGTGTCTGGTGCACACGTGGGCCTCTACCTGCATATGGATGCCTTTTTGATTTTCCCGTTCCCCTCGACGCCATTACCTGCGCCAGCTTCGCCCTCCTCTGACCTCCCCCACCCTTTTTCCATCCCTCCCAATCTCCCCTTCTATAAATAATGTCTACCTGTCCTTTCCCCCTGGATTGCTAACTGCATGCATGGGTACATCTAGCGTATGACGTTGGTGTTCTTTTAGTCTATATGCTAATACAGATCGAGCCTTCCCATTGCCCTTAGCGTCGCTTAATGGCTGGAAAATTGAATGCTGAGGTTCGGTGATGGATCTATAGTTGATGGCTGATGCTCAAATGAACTGTGAGATTCTGTCATTCAAGCGTAAATGTCGAGTTGGCATGGCAAAGTTCGTGCTGGTGACAACTTAGTTTGTCTGCTTGAGTTGACTAATCACACGCATAATTTGTAGATTAATTTGTGTTAAATTTAACCCTTGAAAAAGCCTACACTGCTAATGTTAATTTTTGTATATATTGACCGCCTGCCTACTTTGACCATTGATCATTTTTTTGGGAGTCCCTCTGTACTATAGCAACTCTCCGTACATGCACATGTATATTGAGCGCTGTATGGTTCTTTGTGCATAAATACACACTAAGTATACTTATCTAGTTAAGGAAATGCGCCCAGGCGCATGAACGTAGAAAAATGCATGCCCCGGCGGAAATGTATCGAAGTATCTTCATACATAGAAATTATTTCTTCTTATATGTGGCCATATATGGCTTTATCTAAATTTGATTTGTCGCGATGCCAATATACATGTATGGCTCCTACATGGTCAGGTATGGCATATACATGTATAACCCCAAATTTGTCCATTTTCAACTTTGTAAACGTTGTAAATCGTTTAAACAGTTTTGAAAACTGCTGTATACTTTTTCAAATTTTCAACAAAAAAATTAGTGATTGTAATATTGCACCATATTACTGTGTTTATTCACCGATTAAAATTTACAATACACATTTTTTTAAGTTCCAAGATCTATATTGTTTGTAAAATCTAATTATTAAATGTATGTACATGTACTTGTAATTACAATATGACGTCAGCAAAGTCAAATTTCACACCTTTATTAAATAAAGAACTTAATAAATACATATAGACGTAATTTTTTTAAATTTAGGTGTAAAATTGAGGAAGGGGGTTAGAACGTGTATTAAAACATGTTTCAATACATTGACCACCTGACTAAGGTGACCAGTTTTGTCCGTTCCTTTGGGTGGTCACTATAGCAAGGTTTTACTATATTATTTGAAATTCATTTAGAAGTACCCGATCAATATTTGAAACTACTAATCGCAACCACAGTCAGCAGTAAACCATACGATTAGTTATTTTTAGTTTTCAGTCAGTGCTTCCGTAATACGGTAGGCCTAAATTCAGAGATTCCAACTATCGGAGCGTTCTTTCTCCTTGACCACTTGTTTCCATCCCTCCTTCCCGTCAGTGTCCGGTTTTCGCAATCCTGCCCTTCTCGTACCCGGACGCTCTTTATGGATGACCCTTTATAAAATTTCGGCAGCATAATTAGCCAATATATTAAGAAAGATTAGAAATTTCTGGTATTATTTGATTATTTTTCATTTGATTTATCGATTCATTTTATTTGCAAAGAATGCGCAATCTGAGTTTGTTACATACTCTTCACAATCGCATCTCGTTCTGCTAAAATTGGATGAATGAATTCATTATAGTGTAAAATAAAGCATGTTCATGAAACCAACGCGCTGCAGATTTGGAGTACACGTATAATGCGCCTAATTCTATCGATTTCCACGCACATATTAACACCTCTGCACGCTCTGGCCTCATTGGTTGCTCATTCGCAGCGACTGCTGGGGTGAGTGTATTGCGATATTAAAGCGAGAGAAATCTCGTGCGAGGACATTTTATGTATAAAATGGTACACATTAATGTATTATTATAGGCCACATGTCGCGTGTCATATATGCATGTTATAAGCTAGGCCTCCCCCGGACTATCTTCTATACAAATTTAATATAGCAGCACAGCACATAATATGAAGTAATAATAATAATAGGTGATGTGCTTATTTCGACCACACCCAACTCATCTTTATATATCCAAGCTATATGTACGGTATATTAGTTATGTACGGATTGTCATCCATAGACCACGTACAATATGTTCGCAGAGGACATATGGCACGAGACAAGACGTATTTTTTATACCGTTTGCTTTCGTGTTTAATCTGGGGAACGTGCTTTGGACGTTAGATTTATATTAATGCGCAACATCCTCGCACGCTTTCAATCAGTGACTATTTGCTAAATTTTAAGCCTCACGTCGATTTAGATATACTCATTCGTGGCCCGTTCCATAAAGGTTCACAACGGTCAAGAATTTCTTAATTAAGTATTTAAAGTTGAAATGATTTTAAATTTGATAAAAACTAAATCAGGGGTAGATAACTGGATCTAACTTTTAATTAAAAGTATTATTTTTTAAACTAAAAACATAAAACGTATCGCTTGTTTGGTTCTAATTTCACCCTACCCTGCCCACCTCAACATTAATCACATTAATAATTTCCTAGGAACTTCCACGGTATAAATTGCTCAAAATATGACAAATAAAGTTGACACTTTTCAAAAATTTCCTAAAACTATGTTATGATTTTTTTCGCTACACTGAATTTCGTCTAATTTATTTTCGATTCAACATAAAGTCAATTGTTTGCAAAACAAAATAAATTTCGGTACATCTGGTTAGTCTTGTAACACCTCCCTGTTACTTTCTCGTACGGTAATATACATGTACGTGCATACTTTTTGAGAGCAGAAGATGAAACATACTGATTCTCTGCGCATGTTTCTCTAAATTGTATAGTTTGACTGAACTGAGAAGCCAAAATCGATTAACAAGTCACGAAATTGTTGAGATTTCTTAATTATTGTTCATTTTGCAATAGAAGCTTTGTTGATTACTTATTGGATTGTTATTAATTACCGATCACTGGCATAAAACAATAAAAGCAACGTAATATTTTGGCAATAATCAGTCTGTCGGTAAAAAGAAACTGCACGGAAAGCTTTAACGAGCTCCACGCGTAGAACATAGAGAAAATAGCGCCTTTGATATATTTAATAAACGTGAGTAAACTAAATATTAATTAAAGGCTAATATATATCAGCAGGCTTGCATCAGATACAATTGATTGACTCATTATATTCGCTTTCCATATAAATGTGTGTATTGGGTCATAGAAAGCATGTGTTTGTGATTAATGTGCCATGGAGAGTGTTCATTGCGTGGGTAGTTTTTGGTCACTTGGGACCTGAGCCTTTATCTTCGCGTGCACGAGTTTTGTAATCAAATTTGGCAAGTGCTTATTTCAAATCCAAGCCTAAATAAGATTAATAGGATAACCGTGTGTTAACGCGAAAAAGCCAGATATGAGAGTTATCTATAATAGACGAATGATGGTACAGCGTTTAGAGGGTCATCTGCGCAAACATATATAAACGCTCGTAAGCCTAATAATCTAACATAATTCAAGGTAATCGACAAGAAAATCTATATGCATTATCATTCGGTGTAATAAAAATGGCCGGGCTATAAAATTAATGTTTATGGGCCAACTGCCCTCTTAATCCGTGATAGGCTTTCGTATAATGGCATTTCTTCTATGTTTTTAATCAAAGTATTAACAATTTCTTAACAAAAAAAAAGGTAAAACGATCGTCTTGTAACGAAAGTTCTTAGGCGAAGGTAAACGTACGAAAGTACACATTCTCATTATTCAGCTTAATTATTAAAATTTAACAAATTTCAATGATGAAGTAATGATGTAGTTATTGCCAATTCGCGTAAAAGATTATCTAGCAGCTTTAATACTTTTGTCTTTTTACGATCTTACGAAACCTTCATAACAATTTCCAAGGAAAACTTTTCATTGGTAACAACCCAATAGGAAAATTTCAAATTCAAAATGAAATATAGTTGGCTGTATATCTAGTTTCATGTATAAGTGGCATCTCTTGGCTATTAGATATGCATGTATATTATCACTCTTTTTGAACTCATGTGAGGCAGTTAGGACAGTCACATGTGATTTGAACAACTGAATAAAACATTTACAGGAGTTAACAGGAGAAACAGAAGTAAACAGGAGCGAATAAAGGTTTAAACAGGAATATTGTACTTCCTAAAATTTGAATCACATGGAAAATTAAGGAATAATAACGAATTTTCTCAACGATAAAGTCATCACGCTTTATCACTGACAAAAAACTGCAAAATAGTGTTTTACATACATTATTTGAGCATACAGGCTAAACGCTACTTACTTCAGAGAAATATTCGATTTTCTAAGTATTTTTTAATTCTTAATTACAGTGTGCCTGTGATGAGTTGCATGCATGATCTCCATTATTTGCTCTGATTCTACAAAGGAATACCTGGGGATATCAAAATGCTAATAACCAATCTGTCTTGCTCACAATGTATTGCCATTGTTAGGATGGTGTTATAATTTGCCCAGATTAATAAACGAATCAGAAGCAAGTATTGTTGCGTGCAGATTTTCAACGCAGACCCAGCCCAATCTATTACTGATACAAACGAGATGATCCTATGATTTTAATGTCGTTTTATCTATGTATTTATTCTCCATGCCATATTTTAAATGTAATCATAATAACGTCACATTGTGGATGTTGTGGAGAAAATTACTACTTTACCGATGCTAATTGAATTCATGAGCAGATTTTCGCAATATGCATGATTGTTACAGTTTGCTTTTTATGTAATTACAGGTTTTCGTAATGATAATATCTGTGCCAGATCCGTCGCTCGGCCTGGAGTGTACATACTTGTATATTATGCCAGTATACAATCTTTTAACACAAATTGCATAGCAATGGGATAGGCACTATCCATGCCAATTTTGTGCACATAAAACAAGATTATCATAATATTTATGGGTTAAAGCAAAAATAAGTAATGTTTTAAGGCACATTCAAATGCGAGGTGCATAATTTCAATTTAAATGTCTAGGATTATTCAGGACTGTTTTTACTATTGAATTGAATTGAACATTATCCTGGAATTTTGAATCACACGGCACATGCGCAGTCTTAAATATTTTTTTCATAAACAGATCGTTAATTTTATTTATGTTTTTTCAAGTGCATAAACTTCTACTCTTTTACTGAAATTGTAAACGAGACCAATGCTTTAACTATTTTCGATATATTTCAACGCGAGCACATAAATGTCACAGGAAGAACTAGAGCATGGATTGGCCACATTCCAGTTATCTGATTGTGAAGAGGTGGGTCTTCACCAAGTTATGCAATAACATATTCAAATATATGATGGTAGGAAACAATAATTAATGAAAATAGTTTGAAACTAACTTATCGGGAAGAAAACTTGTTTTTTTTTGGCTGCATAGATTTGAGCATGAAATCTTTTGCATAGGTATCATTAGCTCGCGCATTAATATTTATAATGTGTGCAGTATATCTTGTGCCCTCCTTTTTCCAGTGTACTATGTAATGTTAGTCACGCGCCACTTCCGTTTCTTTTACTAATGGCCCCTGTGCAACGACAATTTCTCCATGGAGGTCTTTCTGGTATCTGTTGTCCGGTTGGAATTTCAAACGGAAAATATATGGGAGACACCAGGTAGTCCCAGCATGCGAAAGGTCGCAAGTGACAAATCAGAACCAGAAAAGCTGTTTGTACAGTGCCATAACCACACTGTATATTCCTATAATTGATTCACTCGAAAAGACAAATTCTTGGCCACCCAAGTTATGTTAACTGCATGCATGTGTGGACATGCCCAAATGCCTTGTAACTGTGAGGCCTTCTTGTAAGTGCCATGGTTACAAGCAATGATTTGTGAATGGGGTCCTGCTTGATCCCGAAAGAGGCCTTGCAGGTCGATACCCACTTGATATATTGCGACAGCAGCAAGATTGTCAAATGTCGTTTGTTCATGCCAGCAATCACGAGTTAGACAAAATATGTTGTTGCTTAACGATTCAACATTTAATGAATCGTTAAGTTATACATGTAGTGTTAATTTATATCATTTGATTACCAAATTCATTATTTATATTTTCTTCAAACTGTGAACTTCGTTTCATATTGAAAGAAGTGTCGATTTGTCATTTATTCAGGGATGTTTTGCGAATTAATACTGTAATCAACTTTAAGTCACCTACAAACTTTGCAATAATATTTAATATTGATTTTGTGCTAATTTATGAAACGCAGTTCATAATGCTGCGCTAGGCTCCAACTTACAATTCACACACAGCATAAACACGCTTTAATGCATGCTTATGTCGTCACTGCCTCGCACATTATAGCTTCTTCCAAGAGTTTTGCTAATATTTGATATGATGTATGGCACGCTTCAATCACTATGTACTTAAAATGGTTCCATTAATTTTCAATCTCGCTTTTGTTTTATTAGACATATGTATAATTATTGTTTCATATACAGCATGAAGTATGGACGTTTTGCTTAATGGTGCATAACGCAAATTAAGAATTAATTTCCTAATGCTTTCGCGTTTTCATCGAAAATTCTGAAGGTTTAGCCAAAACTGGGATGGGCACGCCCTTGCAGTGTTGATTCTATCAAAATGTATGGAAGAGCCATAAGTGAACGAGTGCATCACTCACTATATTGATTCCACTTAGATATATAATAAGATATAGGCAATACTGGTACCATATAAGTAATTGCTTTCATGGAAGTGCATGGATCAGCTCTGTGATTTCTGTTCGAATAATGTACAAGTTCATGCACAATAACGTGTTATCGTATACGATGTACCGTACGTATGTAGGTTACATGCACAAATAAATCACCCGTAATAAACGTTTATTGGAAATTATATTTACATTGCGTTTTCTTTTTATTAACGCATGACGACAATGGCAACATTGTTTTGTCTTTGTTTTCACGTCTCTGTTTAAAATGGTTTTTCTTAAAAGCGTGACAAAACATGTTACATAATCAAGCAAAGATATGATGAGACATAAGAAGTGCAAAACCTCTGTAACAGTATTTTATTATTTAAAATTCTACTGGGTACAAGCTATTTTGCTCGTTTATGTGCTGTTAATGGTTATCATTTCTCTGACTTAAAATTTAATTTATATACATGTATGAGATCAATGTATGACAGAGTCTCGAAACGCTTTAGCCGTTATGAGTTGAGGCTTGATTTTGGATCTCACGTGATGACTTGGTCATAGGCGAAGATTAAACTCTTTAAAAAATACTAGGTATTAACGCTGCAAATCCATTATGGTAACATCATTAGTTTATGAGAAGAATAATGTCTGTTGAGTTGTAGGAGATGGATGCAAGTAATTTGCCAAAAACTGGAAAAGTCATATATTTGGATTGCGCGAGGGAAATAGAAAAAGTTTTTGCATTTCTTGTACACGTGTGCGTCTGTCTTAATGTGTCACGTACTGTAAATCGATAATGTCTCACAACAGTGTGGCAAAACACAGAGCGGACACTTCTTTTATCATGGCAGGATGACGTCACGCTTTTTTGGCATGTTTCAATTACCAACTTGACGGTTATGATTGGAAAATCGGTTTTATGGTCAGCGTGTCATGCCACGTAGCGTATTTTTCACAACTTCTCCAACAAGATTTATCAACCTACACTCTGCTCATATACAGCTTTGATGGCAGCCATGCCAGAGTCACGTTGGCGCCAATCAACAGATGGAGAGCCACGGTTTGGCAACTCCACGCCGCCTGTCTAATTAGGAAATAATAAATTTCCCATCATATACAATATATATGTTTTTGCTGGTTGATCTTCTGGGTCTCTCAAATTGATTGCCTCCTCCAACAATACCATTTTCATTGCACGTATATGTGTCAACGCCATAATAGAGTATATTATAAGCTGATCCCCCCTCGTAGATGTGCATGCATGATGAGAGCAAGAGAGCGCTCCCCTCAAATTAAATACAAATCACATGCTGCCTGGATGTGCCTGCATGTTTAATGGGTGGAGTTCGCAGATTGATATAATGTGCAGGGGAGGACGGGAAGGATGGGAGATGGGGAGGAAGAAGATCCAAACTTAGGTGGTTTCGTGCGGGATGATTTGGAGGATAGCTGTTGGATTAGGATTCTCTAAACTGATCACACACACCGAGGCGGCAATACGTGCAACACCGAAATGAAAGCCATCTTAAAGTTGTGCGAAAAGTAGAATTTTAAAATGTTCTCGAATTATATGTACATATACATGTATATGAAACCAGCTGTTCTAATACACATGTTTAGAATTTATGTATCGTAAATTTCTACTTGCAGGCGTTTGCTTTTTTAAAACATAAATTTGTGGACAAAATGCGAATTTTTCTCCGAAATTCATTCACGTTGTTTTAAAAGGGTCATTTTTACGTTTTGATACACATAACAAGTATTGCTGGTTCGCCATGTTCAACGCTTCACGCTTGTTTCATTTCTTGTGCCAATAGCTGGGTTTAATCGATATACTTTAACAGTGTAGTATCGGTAAATGCACGCGGAAACATTGGCCATTCAGTTTTAATTTGACTTTATTTAAGAGGCAAAGAGAGTGCGTAGTTTAGTTATTGGTACACTTTACGGACGGAATTTCAAAAGAAATCAATTTACAAATGATTGGACCCTTTTAACTTAACTGAATACTGTATTGATGTTGCTTTTGCAGTGCACATGGAATTAGTGAATTTTCTGCATAATATTAATGCATCCTTTAGGAAACGATGCACTTAGTATAGGTATATCACACATGCATGTGTGTAAAGATGCATCATGGGTGTAGTCTATGGCGAGCCTATAGGTCACACCCTGTTTAATTTGAAACGTTTTTGGCCTGTTCATATACTGTATATATATGCACATAAGGGGAGTAGGCTTCGGCTCGGGACTCCCTGAGTTTAATCAAATTAAGACAGGTATATATATATATGTATGTGTATACATATATACCTTAATGCATTGAACCCCCACCCTTTTCATGTTGACGCCATGCATATAGGCATCATCACATACACATTCACAAAGCAATTGTCACTCTTTGCACTTGTTCCTCTTCTTTGATTACGTCTCATTGCATCTAATCCCATGCTAAATCCATTTTTCATGTCAGTGCAGACCCTTTGCCAAAAGCCATGCCTGTGGCCTCTTGCCTTTGGCAGCATTCTGTACGTATTCTGTACAAGTTTTGCTTTCTGCTTTCATTTCTTTCTAACTCAAAACTCTACTTGGATGGATTCTACTATTCGGTATACTGATACGTCGACAAAGTTGACGTGTGTACTCAATTGGGAATTTATCATAACACGGATTGGAATACATGTATGGCTACGTTGTGATGTTCGCGGTTGTGCTTTGCTATAGTGATGTCGTGACTTCGTCCTTTAGGATACCATTTTTTAAAGGTAACGCTTATGTTTTACTATGTCCACCTCCATTATGAAACGTGAACATGCATTGCATCAAATGGACGACAAGCTGAGCAATGCATGAAGGCCATACTCACCAATATGGAGCTATGAAGGAATAATATTTTGATACAGGAAGAACAAATTGTGGTGTCAGTTTAGCAAGTATGTACACTAGCATGAATCGCTGCCATGACGCCATGGCTTGTACAATACTTTTCAAGATTAATTATCAAATATTTAAAAAACAAAACACTTTGCTTTCATAATTAAATCCGTCTCCTGATGTAGTAACACTTGTTAATTAAACTGTGCAAATTTGCACAAAAGCGTAATCATGTCCAGTATATCTAACATATCATAAAATGTCAGCAATTAGGAGTGCTGTTGCGAACTGAACGCCTTCAAAACTTGCTCAGTTGCTTATTTCGAATTTGCTTCGCTGAATTGCACTCAGATTTTCTCATCGATTTTTAACAGAAGGAAGCCAGTGTTGGTTTTCCTTAATTTCTAATGTTGTTTTCTGGTGCAATTGAAACCACAACATTTGGACCTTTTCTAAGCAAACCACATGCGTATTTACCCATTTATCCGCAACGCGTTGAAAGGGGTCAGGTGTTAAGTCCACGGATGCACTTTACGTTTGTTTAAGCACGTGCATCGTGCGTTGAAACGTTACCTGGACAACGGACGGCGCATTCAGATTCTCTTTCAATGGAAATAAGGAGGGGGCGAGGGGGATCGCCTCGGGTGTTTACCTACCTGTTGAATTTAAGGTGTCAACATCATCTACCTTTAGAAGCCGAGTTGCCTTTTTAGAATATTCTTTAAGATAATAGGCGAAGTTCAAGCATAGTGTATGGCATACATTGCCGAAACAAAATTCGACTCGCTCATGTATACATTGTAGTATTACTACAGCAAATTACTGATAATAATATAATGACACACGTGTAACATGTGTTTACTATCAGATTAGTAGACTACTATCACTTCAAATCTTCGATAGTTTTCTTGGAGTTATGATAAAAATCCTATGTTATTATACATGTACTTTCGCTTCAGAAAGCATGACTGCCTCCTCAAATGCATGCAATATATTTAGCCATTTACTGTTTTTTTGTAGACGTTTAACATGTATGGCATATTGTTTTACGTTGTATGTACAATTGTATTATGCGTTTTACAATTTTAAACTGACTTGAGAAAACGTGAATTTAGGGCTGAAGAATGTTATCTTTAATCTCGGAAAATGACTTAAGGCAGTGCCAAAACCATACCCGCCTTGCAAAACAATTACATATTTTTTCCTACAAATACTTATTATGCATGTAATTGCTAATTATTTATCTTTACGTTTGTAGAAGAACGGAGGCAGCATTGCAGCTAAAACCCGTTTCCGACTGTCGCATAAGTTTTGTTCAAAGTTATTGATTTTTTTTATAAATAAACGAGACAGTTTGAAATTATTAAAGAGACCCTAGTGGGCGACAATTCTGCACTGGGAAAAATAAATTTTGCAATTATAGGCTACTACGTATTTCAAACAAAAATGGTATTGTTTTTTTTATATTTTTGGCTCAGCCTTGCATTGGAAGAAACAATATTTCAGGCAGTTAGTTCAAAATCATAGCGATATTTTAAAGAATTAACTTTGATCACTGTAGTTCTATTTACACAGCTAAATACTTGCATATGTAGTTAGGTCATACACCGTACTGTGTATGTTAATGTACAATGTGTGCTTACTTAAAACAAATTGTAACGTTATTGCATTCATTAGTTTGTAGATGGTTATTTATGATTGCAGCTTTATAAATACGCTCCTTATTTAAAATATGCACAGATAAAGTGACGTATAGGTGCGCACAAACCGAGTTTTGTCGTCAGTCTCAGTGTGTAAACTCTTTAACACCATTTGAGCATAGCATAATAATGCAGTGACTGGGTGCAATGGTCGTTAACCAAAGGAGGCTAACTTACAATTTCATTCATAAATTGTGGTGTTTGTTTTTACGCATTGCAAGAGTTAAAGCGGCGTCCTAGTTTTACATTGAAATGCATCTGTTTATGTATGTCGCCATGGCAGTTTGAATTTTGCGTTGTGCATACAGGATTTTATTCCTGCAAAGGGTTGCTCTTCGGAGGATTAAGGGTTGATAATTTTGAGAATAGGCGTGAACCTTTCTCGCGAAATTCATTAATTTCATGCCACTTTCGAAATGGGTCGCAAAAATGTCATGGAGTTTTAAATGAATTTCTACTGAATTTGACGTTTGCTGCAATGTTATTTAAGCTTTGAAGCTGCTGACGAATTAGGCCTAACGCTAATCGTGATGTTTTTCAGCGCAAAGATAGGCAGATGAGGTGGTAGTGATATGGATTTTCTGATTTGTGAGCTCATCAATTGAAATGGCCCAGCATGAGGCACACGTTGCCATCCTTCCTGTGTTTATTCTGTATCTCCACTAACTAACTCACGCGTGATATTTTGCTTTGATGCGGGATAATAAAAGAACTTTGCATGTCATGCCATATTTATAAAGTTTGTGTATCCATATGGTGATGCCTTCATTAAGATTTAATGTTGCCCCGATGCTATAAAAAGCCGTGGCCCTATCATATTGTGTATGTGTAATGAGTATACCTTTTCCAAGCTCTCAGCACAAGCTAACATGTTAGACTGTTTTAATGTGATGGTGTAAGCCTGCTTTTATCACCCTACAGATAATGAGACGACAGAAAATTATAGATGATTTTTCACTTCAATATTAAACATGGAAGGATCTTAAATATGCTCACTGTCTTTGGCTTGCCCCGAATGACTGAGTTGTTTTATAACCCCATGCTACAAAACAGTTTTAAGGCGGTGCTACAGCAAACATATATCTAATAATTGAAAAACTAAATGGACGTTTATTAAAAAAAAAAAGTTGTACACGGATAGTTTTAAATTTTATTTCACCAGCAAAAGCGATAAAATCAGGTTTGAATATGCCAGTACATCAACCAAAGAAAGAAAAGAAATGAATGCTTAAACGATAAGCACGATCAAAGTTTAATTGAGATCACGATCAGATAATTTTCCGAAAACAGGTAATTTTGAATATTTTTTATTGTCCTGCCACCTGCAAAGCAGCGCCATCTGGTAGAGGAGTTTTTTTATACTTAATGCCGATGTTTAGGTTATCCGATTTCAAACCAATTAATATACTAATAATTAATATCATAATTTCTAGTTAAAATTCTGAAATCTTTTTTTTGAAATATTCTTTTATAAATGGAATTATGCAAACATTACATTCAATAAAATCTGTAAAGATTTTACTAATTACACAAAGCATGTAGTAAAAATTGATAGAAGATTAGTACTTCGTGCATTAAATTATTATTGAACATATAAATGTAGCATTGACCAAATAAGCAGCCTCCATGGTTAATAGGCTTATGCATACTTTTAGGTGACTTGGATAAATACCGCGTGGGTTTGTGTAATCACGAGTTTCTCGAATTTTCATGCTTTGTAAAAATGTGAATTTTCAGCGTGGTGTTTGTCCTTCACTTCTCATCTTGTCCTAGTAATGTGCTGCGCCATCAGCATCTCGACGATGATTCATCCCGTGGCCTAAAAGCAGGGTTAAAGAGATGTAGGAAGAAAGAAGGTAGTGAAATATATAAAATTAGGGAAACCACCTTAAAATGGGTGCATCCAATATTCTTGCGTTCATTTTTTCATTCATGAACATTGGAGACTTCCTTGCCTGTAGCAAGTAGGCCTATTTGCGAAGGCGTCATAAAGACACGATCGAACCATGCCCTTCGACCATATACAGCGCGCATTCAGATGGGCACAATTAACAGTTACATTATAACAGCGCATAGTCGTTCCACCCATTTACTCCTCCACTACGCATTTCAATCCTCCCAGCTTCGTAGATTTATATTCTGTCACCTTGCCCACAGTTCAATACAATTAAGCGAAGATTTTGGTTTTTAAAAATGGTGCATCGCGGAATTAACCTACATACAAAAAGGTGTTCTTAAAACTAGTGAACGTGACTTTCAGTTTCCTTTTTCATTCACTTAAATCTTGAGGTTGATTATTCATGCATACGGCCCAAACTGCTGCATCGTATTTTTGTGAGTGGGAAACCAAAGACAACATTGAATTGGATTGTACGATATTTCAGCTAATAATTTTACATGCATAATATGCGCCTTGACATATGCCCCCTTTCGCAAAAGTGCCAAGCCACGTGCATTTTACCACCATCTTAATCCATCCATGTATTGAACGCTATAGCTCGCTATGGTAACCCTATTAACATAATTTTGCGTGTAAAAACGTTTGTTTGCTCCCATGAAGGAGAAACTTTTTTTACGTTTTCTGAAGCATGCAAGATTAGTATTTTAAACTGCATATAAATGTATTCTGTATATGTTGTAAATATAGACGTAAAATATATGATGCCAGCTATTTGTAGGAACCTAGAACTAGCGCTCATTAGTCTTGACACAAAACCACTCCGATTATTGATGTTTGATAGACCACTGTAATCTTAAATAGTTTGGGAATTGCCGAATCATTTATTTTAAAAAATGATTCTGTGTCTCATTTATTCTACGTGCGTCTACTGTAGCTTTTGTAGTTTGATAAGGGCATAAAACATGAAGAAACGTTTTAATCTGTCATTTCGACTCTTCAACTTTCTAAAGTACGTTAAAAAAAACTACGTCTATCCACGATAATAAGGCATTTCGAATAAGATTATCAGTATGTTTACATTTAACCTGCCTGTTTTTTTGCCTGCATTCATCTTTCAGTCAATTTACATCAGAGACAAGTTTACGAATTTAAAAATACTCGTCCTGTACTAGGTTGACTTGTCATCTCAGGTACTGTAAACAGAATAATTTAGAATGAACATTTCAATTATGATGTTCTGTAAAGGACAAAGCTTTCAACAACATCAAAACAGTTATTAATGTGTATGAACTTTGGCTTCCATCTACTTAAAATTCAAAATGAAAACATTAGTACACTGTAGGCCTTCATAATAAAGGTAAATATATATATTTTTTAATTATAGTGATTTCATTTACCTCTAAACATGTACCTTACATGACTACACTGTATTTGTGCACGTTAATGTGAATTCGGTTAATTAAAGCAGGATACCCACTGACCTGAAAAACCTGGATATGTCAGAAAAGTAGTAACAACCTTAAAAATTCAAAGAAAACATAGGGAATTTTCATTAGATAAAATGCCAGCCTTAAATTGCCATACTCTTAAGTCATTCATTGTTTATGATACTGATCAAAAAAGGCCGTATCAAGTCACACATGGGGAATTCCCCTATTTTCAGAAACACACTTTCAACTTTTGAAATAAAAAATAAAAAAACGTATTAAAAAAAAAATGTATTCAACTATCTGGAAAAGTCAAGCAAGTTGAGAATTAATATCTTATGGTAATGATCTGTACTCGCTAGTTTGTATGTACATGTATGTGTGTCCATTCGTCCGTAACTTTTTACCAATTGCATTTTATAGCAAATCACTATAACAGTGATTTTCTTGATGATGGATTTAATTTTTGTTTGCAACACGTATATAGGTCAACTCTAAAGTGAAATAATGCTGGATATGGACTCATATTTGTGAATTGACTCGACTTAACATTGCTGCAGGTAGCCAATCAATAAGAAAATTATTAATATGATAGGCATCTCATTTAATTACTCTTCGGGTAATGCATGTCCCTTGAACTATTAAATGATAAGATATTGCATGAAAAAACCTGATCCTGAACAATTTAAAATGTCAGGCACCACAATGCTCGTCGTGCTATTAGTTTAGGGGATGTTCAACTGGAATTTGTGCAGCATCGTTGAATTCTCGCTGCTCATAGCACATGTGAAGTGACCCCAAGCTATCCATTGCGGTAATCAATTAAATTATTATCTAAAGGTTCATTGTTTTGTTTTAGTTGGCATCATAATAATGTTCGTGTTGTGTGATTTGCTTCCTCGCAAACGCTGCTTCCGCTTATTGTTGTGATAGTGCGATATATGGTCATACAACGTGCTCCATTAGCCAACCGTACACTATGGCTTTAAATTTAGCTCTGTTTTATTTAATTCTCTTTCCGTTCTTTCAATTATCTTTCCGCTATAATGCATGCATATGTGGCGCTTAGCTCGTTCATTTCGTTTTTGAAAACAATATAATAAGGCAGGTTGCCTCTTATAGGATTATCCGAAACCAAATTAATGGTACCAACCTAACGAATAGGCAGTAACCATTAAGCGCGTTAAATGACAATGGGATGTCCCTTTTTTTCTACAGTCAACAGACTACAAACAGGTTTTCAAAAAAAATGTTATTCTCGACAAAATGAAATTAAGATGTCAGTAATTTAAGGAATCATTTGGCTAAGTTAACAATGGAATGGAGGCTGTTCATTTAATAATTTCCGGGCACACTGTACTTATTGATAAATTCATTGACAGTATTCGCCTAAGTTTTAATTTATAATAAGTGCATTCTTATCGGCTTTTAAACTGTATTTTCTCAAACAGCTCTTGCTTTGGCAACAATGTGTCGCAAATACAGTAGACATGTGTGGGACAATTATCTCTATCCAATTATCTTTTTTCATTGTGGGCCAATGCAATATTCATTACTAAGTTTTAAATTAACAAATTAAATGCAGTTCGATCAGTCATCAGATTATATTTATTGAATTCAAACTGCATGTTATGAGAATATTAGGTTCCCAGACGATAGTTACGGACTGCCGATGAAAGGCCAATAGTAAGGTGTCGCCCACAACCTGAATGAATAGCTATGAATAATGTATTTCATAGCAAATTTATAATTTCTACATAATGTACATGTATAAAAATGCCTTTAAAAACCATCTGCAAAAAGAATTTTAAAAAACTAATTCTTTTTGTAAAATTGCTGTCTCTAATAGCTCCAAATTATATGTCTAGCCATAAAATGGTTGTAAATCGACATGCAAATAAATATATGACAACATTAAACATTCAAACATGTCTATATTAAAGTAATTTATTAATTAACCCTTAAAGTTAATCGACCATATTCGGTTTTTAAATCCTGAAAATGCTGGAAACTGGACGCATGATGAGGGATTATTTATAAGAGGTACTGCAAAGTTAGCAGTTGAAAGGTCACGGGAGAAAACGCAAAACGAAAACTTGTTTGAAAAATGAATTCAAAGTCATTGTAATTACCAAGCCAATTAGGGCATTTATTTTTCTCACATGACCTTTCCATTGCTAACTTTTTAGATCAACTGCTGCTGTTTAAATACCCCTATTGTGCGTTTTTGTTAGTGAATTTCACGAGGTTTGATAATTGTCAGTGGATATCACTTATAGAATTACATGCAGTTTCTTAAAGTCCACACTGAGTCAGACATGAATCCACATAAATGATTTCAGATGCTATAAAGAGCACAGTGCGCTTATTCTCAAAAATAAAGATTGACCTACTGCTAAATTATCTGCACTGTTAATTTTTTCGTTTATAAACAATTGCTTGAATGATGAGCAATGCAAAATATCGCCTTTTATGGCAGCTGCCTTATCGACGAAGATGAAAACATTTTGCATATATATTTTCAATTTTAATGATGCATTAATCTTGTAATTCGCGAAGGTCTAGATACCCACAGTGACCCAGTCAACCTCCCCCCACCCCTCACCCCACACATACACTGTACTAAGGTACTGGTGAATATAACACAGAACATACGTTAGGCCTCGTGCTGGCGTGGGTGCGCTTTGTGGGGGCGAATGGGAAACAACTACGGCCATTTGGGAGTGAAAGCTGTTTAGTGACCTCCAAAATAAGATGGGCTGTAACCTCTATAATTTTATGAAAGTGAAGTACAGTGCATTGAATAAGGATTAATCAACAACACCCAGGTTGAACCGGCTGTTTTTAAAAAACCTTTAATTAGTATTACACTCGTTTTGAAATTGAATTAGGACATTTAACAACGTAATTGAAAAGGTATAATTGCCATAATATGGTATTATTAAATGAAAATAAACCGTAGGGTGTTGCTCGTGTCTCAGAGCAGTGCAAACATCCTTGTAGACAATCAAGAAACACGGCTACTTAATGGTTTGCGCCAAATAAGCCCACTTGTCCGGAAATGATCGAAGTTAAACATTTCTTAAACCTAGAAAATGGATGTTTTAATTCAAAAACATATTATTTCATCGAATTTTTTTTTCGTTAAAATTACGACTTCGTTGACGCATAAGTACGGATTCTAGAAAAAAACTGCAAAAGCTATTTTTCACTGTATAAAAGATGAGATATATGATATATAAAAAAAGAGATATGCTTATATTCGTTCCTTTTATGGTAATTCATATTTGCCTCATTATTTCGAACCACAGATAAAAATTTATGACAATTTTGAAGGAATAAAAATGTGAAATTTGGAGTAATATATCCAGTAATTTACCATATGGGAAATGTGAAAATGGACAAAAAATCGCACACAAACATACCGTGTACAGCGCATGTATGGTATAAATATAAACATATGCCGCTTAACTAATTAATGCCTTATTTATTCAGCAAACACCATTGCATTATGAAACAGCTGTCGTGTAAATATTGTCTTATAATCTTACTAGTATAATCTGATGCCGAATACAATATGAAATACAGTATAAGAAAGTATGCTTTATTTTCAAATCTTTAAAACGAAGTTTTTGTAAGCATTTACAATCACAAAATGTTCCTTGTTTCCGCTGCATACCTTCATTTTTGCTTCATACGTTAATGAGGCGGAACACATTTGTTTTTTGGTGGAAGGAATCGGTTAAGGAATGCATGCAGGCGTGTCCATTTATAAATCGTGCAATGAAAGATATCATTTAATTTACACTTTTCAAAATGATGAAGACATACAGCTGCAAAATACTACGATGGAATACCATTTGAATAAGATTTGCCACAATTGGCCTATTCATTTTCGTTTATGTGGTGTAAAAGTACAGCTCTAAAAGGTGTTTCACCCCCATTACCGCAAGATGATATAGTAACATTACACGTTAACTAATTAGTCTGGCACTTGCATGCATGACAGCCTTCGGGTCAAGCTCCTTTTGCTTGAATCTCAAATCACAAATAAAAAATAAAATTCAGAAGAAATTTAAGAAAAACGTAAGCAACTGACCGGTAATTTCAGAATTACAGTTTCAAAAATTCCCGCTGCAGTGGGTCAGTTAGAGTAAACGTTGTGTGCGCCAACGAGTACACTGTTACCCTCTGTTGGTCAAACGGTGCAACTTGCGATAAACTGGGTTAAAAATCGGCGCGTGGTGCGATGTTGCGGTTGTAATTGTCAAACGTTGGACGCTCGATTCAGCATGACTACATGTGGTGTAAGTAAGAATTTTGCGTCATAATCAAGATTCAGTTGTGCAACTTAATCCTTAACACGTGCAAGGGTCTTGGTATGGTTTAGTAATTTTGGTAGCTAGTAACGGCTTGATTAGGGTAAAATAGGCTTATTGATACTGTATAATTATGTTGCGTTTTGGGCCCTATTAAGCCGAATTTAAACCATTTCCATGTACATGTATATTGTTAAGATCACACGTACCTGTGCCACTTGTGCAAAAAGCGTTATAGCAGAGCTAGTATAGTGACTGAGGCGTTCACAAATAACGTGAATTCGGTCTCTCACAGTCACACCTTGGCACCTTAATTACAATAATTCCCATCAATATTCCGATTAAAAAGATATTTTACAGATAGCCATGCCCTCAAAGCTGCAGACACATCTACCTATTAGTAACTCATTGATATGCCGTCCACAAAGCTCGTACATGTCGTCCGTCAAAAAGTCGACATTTTTACCTTTTCCTCCCCATCCCACCCCCTTCTCCGTCCCGTCCCATGAAGCTCAAGTAGTCCAGATGACGTTATTTTAACAATTCAGACAACGTCACAAAAAGCCCATTAAAGCGTCGACATACATTGTATATGTCATAATGTTCCAAACATGTGCAAAAACATTGCATCAAATTTCAAAGTAAATTAACGTGTTATTTCCAGATGACGTCAAAATGTAGTATTAACTGCATTATTAGGGCATTCAACTTTCGATCACATAATACGGTAGACCTATAGTCAATAGATTATTAGCGTCCTTTGAGGAGGTTGTTTTTAGAAAGCTCGTCCGTTTGCGACTTAAAATGACATTTTCATATGTAGTGCAGTAGAGGTTGTTAATGACAGTTTTCACTGTGCTCATGAGCTAAGACTAGTACAAGACAGCTCCCTTATAGCACCATACAATGACCAGGGTTCTTGAGAAATCGTGACACAATGAAATTGTGATGTCATTTGTGTACGCAACCTTGGCGCCATCATGTCGTAATTTTGTGGAAAAA
Source organism: Rossiulus vilnensis (assembly GCA_034700785.1). NCBI lineage: Eukaryota > Metazoa > Arthropoda > Diplopoda > Julida > Julidae > Rossiulus > Rossiulus vilnensis. The sequence continues at coordinate 14,675 of JAQIXS010000657.1, read as the reverse complement.
CCATTTTACTTTTGCCATTGTTGGTACGAATAGATTATTGCTTGCTGCTAAAATTTGCACCGATACACGTAGTGAATGCCCCTGCGCTAAAGATGATCGCTTCTGAGCATTTAAGTCTTGAAAAAATCTTCACTGTAGTATTTCTCGGATCCTTCCGACAGCTGACCAGGAATTCACAAACGGCACCGGAGTAATGATGGAACGGAAAAACGTTTATTCGGTAACTTCCCGAATCCAATTAAAAGACAGAACAGTTCACGAATGTACTCATAGGTGTAGCAAGCAATTCTCCGCACTCACGTGACAATAGGTCAGAGCCAACTGGCTCTCAATCAGACCGTGGACGCCAACACAGAACATCCTCCTCTGACAACAGACCAGGGCAGACTGCCATCATGTAGGCCATTGATTGTGCATTTCTTTAACATTACACAACTGCGTAATGTAGGCAACCATAATAAGGCATTCAACTGTTAAGGGAGATTTGTCCTTTTTTGATTTGAAGCATTTCTCAGATTGGCGTATTTTCCGACAATGTGAGGTAGTGTATCGATTTTCATTTCTTATATGTCAGATTTGGCTTGTTTGAATAAAGCAGATTCTATTGGAAGTTGACTGCAAATTCTTCCTCACATCATTAGATTGAGGTTTCATTTCTCCTCTTTTAAAGGCGTCATTATGTAACGTTTGTGCATTTGAAGTCGTGGAACAATGTGATGCTGATCATTATTGAGAGCACAAGATGATATAACAGGCTTAGTTTGGTTGCTCGCAGTAAATGTGCATTCAGGAACTTGTAGTTCCACATAAATAAATTTTATTATCTTGAAACAAAGTTAACGAGTGACACAATCGTTTTACAAAAGAAATTGATTTTAAGTTCATTTTCAGCTAGATTTAAATTTCATTTCACCCTACCATGACAGTTAAATTCGGAAGTTATTTTGTATTAATGCATCATGCATGCATATTATATTTGATGCGGTTTCGTGAAAAAATCATTTAAGGTCTGAGTGCTGGACTACGATTTCTTTCCTTAATTTAACGATTTGTGACTGGGAAGGTAAATCCACATTGTACAAACTGGGAAATGGCTCTGAAATACACGTATTTTATATATCAACTAATCTCGCTCTAATACATGTTTTAATATTATTGGCAAGATTTTGGGACATCAGTGTCTTCGTAAAAATCGATTTTCTTGCTTCCGAGTTCATCGAGGGGGAAGATAAGCATAGCAGATTTTAGAACGTCGATTTTGGCATCACCTGACGAGCAGAGATATCCCAGTTTAAATTGCTCTTAGTAATAGTTGTCAGCATCCCGTCGAAATGCTTGGCCGAGTTCACTTCTGTGCAGCTTATCTGTTAGCCTCTCTTTGAACTGCCTAGCTCGGGATATAAGTGGATCAACTGCAAATACGAAGCAAATGTCAGTTTGCTTCCAAGTTGGGTCTCCTATTTGCTATACGAATAACTTAATTACTTACAGATGCTCCTGCTTGCACTGTAGTCGTACAGCGTTCTGTCAGGGCATAACTTATTGGTGTTTCCTGGTGACGGAAGTTGGCACGTATCACTAGGGAGACCATAGCTCATGGAAAATGAAAAGGCATCACCATATAAACATTGTCGTGGTCCTCTAAAATCGTTATTAGATTCGCCGTCGTATTCTCCACAGAGGCCGCAGACTCTGCTAGCCCACAAAGGCGTGATCTATGAATTATTTCATTAAAAGATCATCATTACAATGGTTCAGCATTTGAGCTTGGTGCTCAAAACAGTTTCACCGTTTGGTCTACATGTACATCTATAAAAGCTCGATATATTTCTACCTGTGCTGAAGCGTCTTCTCCGTCAAATACAACAGAGAATCCGAGTGTAGGTGACTGTACTGTAATCTTTGGTCCAGTTAACACGATCAGGGCGATAACAGTACCCTTTGCTTCCTCTTCACTGGCCTTCAAAACGATGACATTTTCATTGGTTGGGTGGACCCTATGGCCATCGATTACCACTTCGAATTCTCCAGTGTATCGTCCCTTTGGTAGAATGACGATTTCGTGGGATAAGACGTAGACTTTCATTTTCTAAAATAGAACACCACAATGGCCAAGATTAGCACTTGCAAATTCCCGTACCACGCACGTGACTCTTGTTGTTCGAAAATGCTGGTATGTCCTCTGGTGAAAACGCGTAGGGTAATCTTTTTTAAGTACCTTCATATTGCTGCCGGTATCAGCCATGGTCACTGCGAATAAATCGTCTGGGGTACAGTCTTTCACGATGACATGTTGACATCCGCATAGATGATGCTTAAATGTACTGTTATCGAAGGTGTTGATGGACTTGCCCATCACTTCGCAAGAGGCTGTAAAAACATACCATAACATGTTACAAGCTTAACAAGTTCGCGATATTACAATTTGTGTAAATTCTTACTTTTTCTAGAACTTTGCATCTCTCTGTTAACAAATCTGTTCTCAGTACCGTTAAAATTATTGTATCTGTGTATGACCACTAAATGTTTCTATAATCAACTTGAGCAGCGTACTGATTGATCCTCATGATTTCATAATATGTACACACCAGCACTATCCCATAATAGTTTTTGTATCTGGCATGAACATGTTTCAGTGTTTAATTGTTAACTGTTGCCAGCTACTGCATTAGAAATCTAGTTCAAATTTTAATCCTAAGGGTTGAATCTTTTTTTATCTGCATTTGGGATGACAACCAACGTGAATAAAGAGATTGCAATGGGTGATTGTAATTAAGCTACATGTATCAGCTAGAAAGACTACTTACGCGTTGCATCTCCATCGGTAATGTCATCTATAAATTGCGCCAGAAGAGATTCTCGAGTAGAAATGGAGTAAATATAAGGGGAGATTTCATCGGCGAAAATCTTCCTGAAGAAAGTGTTTTCTGTTGGTTTGTAAATGAACAGGTTGACGGATGGGACTTCATCTACGAGAACGCCCACAATTTTCAGGTGTCCCGGTTCGTTGTTCACGCCAACTGGATTGTTGGTCATTTGTGGATAGTACGTAGTCTTCAAATAAGTGTCCACGTGAGCAGTCAAGTTCCTTAGCCATCCCCCTAGCTGAAAGTCAACTCGGTTTAAATGACGTTGTATTACCATAACCGGCGAATATCGTTGGGGCATGCTACCTACCTTGTCCCATTTAATCAGTACAGTTAGTTTGTTCAACGAGCTGAATGCCAGCTGAGCAGTCTGGCAGGCATCAGTCCATTTTTTGCCGCTAGCGATGTCGATCTGACATTGTTTGAAGTACCATTCGGCTTTCTCGCTTTCCACTCGTTGTTGTTCTTGGGACTTTTCCACCTTAACCTGTTGTAAGAGAAAGATTGTTCTGTCATAATTATACGTGTCTTTTCGTATGGATATTTTGTGAGAAAAGGCAGCATGTCATGTTATGTTGCAAATTTCCGAAATTTCTTTATAAAACTGAGCGAACTATATAACAAAATAGCTGCTATATATGATTCGCTAAATATTCAAAAAAAGTCAATAAATGTATTTTTTGTTCTTTTTTAAGGGTTTCTAAAAAACAATTTGTCAGCAGAATTATAATGTTCTGTTCCTACCTTCATTGTGATACCATGATTTTCAGCGCAAGTTTCTCCCCAGGTGACAGAAATGTCGGCATGAATGGGTCTTCCAGCCCTTGGGCTCATTAGGCTGTGATAATCACAGGGGACTATTGGATATTTGACGGATGCGGTGGTGCATATCTTGAAATAGGACCAGAAAGTAAAGTTAGTTACACCTATCGCGAAAGCGTGCTATATGTCGATCCCTCTTGTGTATTTACTAATTATGAGCAATACTTCATAATTATGACGAGCTCTCAGAATGCTGAAACTACCTTTAAGAGCGGGGCGAGGATGAGTGGAGAGTTCTCCGCTTCTAGTCTCAAATGGAAAACATCTGTCAGAGCGATCTGATCTCGTTTTAGTACAAATTCAAGGCCAAGTTTGGTAGTATTTTCACCATAACCGAATGCCTTCAATCGTAAGTGATACTCAGATACTGTAAATAAAAAGCAAATACGAATTTGTAGATACATTTCCCGCTTGGGAATGCAGTAATTTCTCAGTCGCATTACGTACTGTCGCCACTTCTGCTCAAGTTCGAGATGCTCGGAGAACCGCCAGTTATAAACAGGGAGCCAAGAGAACTGCCAGTTCTCAACAGGGCGCCAAAACTATGTTGGCGTGGTCTCTCAGCAGTGTATTGCCAGGGTGACTTCAGGAGTGGTTTTAAAGTTTTATTGACTATAAGCCTGCTGTAGTAAAACGGTCTATAGCTACTGTTCTCGGGGTCTTCATTATAGTCCTCATATTCAGTTTCATCTTCGTTTTCATCAATGTTTTTGCTGAGTTTCAATGCCTTTCTATAATAGTACCAGTCATCGTCATCGGTGCTTTCTTCCCTCGGTTCCTTTCTGCTGCACGGCTGCGGAAGTGTTGCAAATCCCGTAATAACCGGTAAAAATCCTCTTCTGCTTTTCATGCTTTCTAACACCAGGCTCTCGCTTGGGGAGGGAACGTATTTCCATTCACCTAATAATTGAATCTGTAAAAAATAGTTTTGTTTATTCGGATGCTGACGAATCCCTGAATTCAAATGCACGGAATGCATCAAGCATCTCTTGTGTATTTTCAAAAAGAACTTAATGAAACATGATAGCAGTTTTGAAGGTAAAAATTTCAATATTTCTTTCCCTTTATCTCCCCCCACCTTACCCTCCACCCACAACTGGGTCCTAGAGAAAATTTATTTGTATGGTGATGTCGCTGGAAAGTATTTATTTACTAAACAAAGGTTGCCTCCAGTGTAGCAACTGATGTGGTCTTGCTTATTAGGGATACTTATTGCTATTGTCAATTGATAAAACAAATCGAATGCAACCTACCGCTTTTCCTTCTGCACCTTCTCCCTGGAGGAAAATCTCGTATGTGCGGTAGTCGAATTCCGAAGAGACCTGATAGGTTAACGCGAAGGGAATAACACCATCATACTCTTTCAGATCAGACACGAATGAGGGTTGATCGGTCCAGTCGTGTTCGCTCTTGGCCTTCAATACCAATGGCAAACCTAGCAAACGTTCGCTCAGGTCAATTTCAATCTGAAAATAAAACGAGGCGATGGTCACTTGCATGGAAATTTTCCAACTTAATACTCAATGAAAACTTGTATCTGAGATGTAACGCATGTGGCAACTGGTGGCATTGTTGTCTTACCACGTCCGGTTCGAGGTCGGAGTGAATCACTTTGTAGTCCTGGATGACCTCACCAGCAGGAACAGATGCTAATGATTTGTGCATTGAATATGGTTTGACTTTGTGCTGGAAAATTTTCGGTGTATTGGTGACTGAGTGGAAGGCCTCCGTGTTAGGTTTCAGCTGAAAGTCGACTTTGCCTTTCAGGATGTTCAAGTCCAGTCTTGCACTTATTGGGGGTGCGATGTAGGTAGAAGTACCCACGGCGACACTGGAGATTACTTTTTTGAAAGGATTGTAGACGCCCAGACGTAGCTCCAACCGGCTTGACATGCTAATAGTAATTAGAAAGTTTAGCAAAATTATTCATGCAATTGTGGAACCAACAGACCTATACATTTTTTATTGTCGGTGAAATGTTATGTGCACACTTACGACGGCCTTATGTCTGCTGAGACCTCAACACCTTCAAGTGGGACTAAGGGATCCAGCTTGATACTAACTTTGCCTTGCAAGCGAAGAATGACGATTGACGCAACCTTGAGAACTGTCGGTACACCAAGAATGCTTGGGATTTGTACTTGCACTTCAAGAGGAAGCGCGAGTTTGTTATAATTGATGGGGATTCCTTCCCGGAGGGCGTTGATAGTCAATTTTCTAGGAAATGCTAGAACAAAAGAGTTAACTATGAGCGACTAGCGTAAATCGTTTGGTTGGGCAGGAAAGTCGCAGTATTTCAAATTGTTTTTTTTTTTTTTTTTTTTACGCGAAACGGATTACCTGAATTGGCGTAGTTAATAACATCTTTGTAATCTATTGCTACCATTCGAGCCTGAGTATCACCCAGTTTCAAGAATGCAGAGAAGAAGAAATCATCGTCCGTGCGCGTGTCCAACTTTAGCTGAAATAAGCATTTAATGAATTGGTATCACATTACTTTATGGCCAACGTGGTCCGAACACTGGATCCGAACTAGTCGTACCTTGCCGTTTATTGGAGTTCTTCGCTTATCCTGAGCGTGCGATTCAGGCGTGAAAAGATCTTCAATTGACCTGATGTTATTGATCGCGCCGCTTGGTCCTAGAATTCGGTTCAGAATTGTTTGAAGTCCCCTCGCTTGAATACCAACCTAAACACATCATATAGTATAACGTGCATTAAACACTGTTGTCACACACATATCTCCTGTTTGAAAATGGACAGTGACACATTTGCACTGTTATTCGTTGCATAATTAGATAAACATATTTCACTATGACGTCTCATAAGGCGGATTTCTGGATTACCTTGAGAGGGCTGACAGAAAAACCAGCGACAGAGATGTTAACTTTCGCGGTAACTGCTTCTGGAATAACGGACGAGTTCGATGCTGTCGAACTGAGCACTGCTCGAGTACTAATGCCAAGCTCATCTGAAAACGTATTTTATGACGTAGTTGAAATTTTTAATTTTATTTTGGAAAAACCTTATCAGCTGTTTTTTTTTAAAATGTAAGTAGACCATCTTTGTTAACGTATACTTTCGTTGCTGCTTGTTTACCAAAAATTTGACTGCTTTCCCATAGAGTAGATCCTGTGATACCATTGTCATCATCCTCATCTAAATACGCCATTAGCTGTTCTGCATTATTCGCCCTTTTGGAAATGAAAGTTAGGCGTTAAAAGTGCATGAGATCTTTACAGTTATGTTCAGTTACCAGTATACTGTAAATCAGCAGCGAAATGCAAACTTAACGTACAAGTCTTTCATGCAGTAATGTGTAGTATTTGATAGAACGTCAAATGTTTGGAATATGTAGCCTTTAAGATCGTCACTGGGCTCCTTGTCATACCAAGCAGCAATCTTTTCCAGATCAGCCAGATCAGGTTTGGCAGCCAAGATTGCGCGAAGAGCAGCAATTCGCACCGATCTCGGGTTATCGGTGTCATAAAATTCACCTTCGGCAATATCATTAACCTTGAAATTATAAAGCAGTTAAAGGATTAATTCGAGGTTTGGAAAAACATCCCAAGAAATTCAGACGTAACTCGTGGGCAGCTTGTTTGTGACTGTACTCAAAGTTGCATTTGTACGATTACCTTTACTTGGCCAATTATCCAATTTTTAATTATGACTAAGCATGGTACATGTACGTTTTAAACTAGTGGGTAAATTTAATGCCATGGCAGAGTGGCATTCATTTATAAATTTGCTTCCAGATTAATCTTTGAAAAACAATTTGTTAGTTTTATAGCTTTTCCTACTGAATTTAAACGGTATCCTATCAATGATGATTCGCTACATTGGTAATTCGACTTAGTTTTATAGCTAACTTACCACTTCGGGAGAGGATTTGGCGATGGCGGTGAGCGAACGTAGAGCTGCAACTTGGAGGATTTCGTCTTCACGGGCAATTCCCTCTGCATATGGGCGAAGTGGGATGATGGCCATTGGCGATCCAGTGAGCCCTAATGCTCGAAGATACAGCAATTTGAATCCCCTTGTTCGACTATTGTGCAAGCCTTGGGCTAGTTGCTGCAAATGTTTTGTTGAAATTGACATTATTTTATCAAATTTCAATTATCTACATGTATGTACATTGATACTCATCTATTATATCAGGTTGTCCATACATGCACATTTATAAGCCCAGAAGCTACAGTATATGATGCTTATACAGCGGCTTAACTACTCTGTTCTGAACCTCACCTGAATATATTTTCTTTCAAGTTCGACAGGACAAAGAGTGTCGATGTGTGGTGCTGTTGGCAGTGACGGCACATCGCCTTGGGGTCCATCACACGCCTTTCCAATTAGAATAGCTGTAGCTAGCACGGCCGTTTTATGCACTTGTGAGTGCTCTTTTCCAACGGTACTTCGTGAAATACCCTATAAAACAAAAGGGATTATTCATATGTAGCATTATTTCTGTAAGAATGCATTGTTGTATGCTGTATCCGATAGCACCCTGAGTGCTTTAGTGCTTGGTGAATGGATTCTGGGTTCATTGCCAACTTTAATCTTACCGATCATCTGAAGGCAGCGATTTTACCTTTTTATTAAGCGTGGTTCTTAATATTTATTAGTTATGGTAAAAGTAAATGCACTCACCCAAATCTCTTGCACAATTGCTTCGCTTGGTTCAAAAACGTTCGTGGGCATTGCTTGGATTAATTGAACCGCCTTTTCGCCAACTACCACTCTACTTTCGATGAGATACTTCAGTTTAATAATGGCAGGATAGCTTCCTGACATCACTAAGACATCGAGGTATACTTGTCTAAAAGTAAACAATGGTTTTAGGACTCACTCAGAAATATACTCTTCACACACGTTTTTGCCAAGTTTGACCTACTGAAGCAATGGTGTGGGTAGCATTGGCGTGGTGCGCAATGGTTGCGTAATGGTGGAACCGGCTCCATTATAGAATTGAGAAATTTCATCTTTGTTCATTCTACGAACCAGTTTTACCAGTCGAAGTACTTTGAGTGGTGTGTCTTCAAGATGACGATTGCTAGACTGTTCCTCGATTTCCTTAACGATTTCTAGTAACAGAACCGTTGCCTGGAAATTAAGGGGTTAATGTCCTTAACTTTCTTAACTTTGTGAAAAATTTCCAATTAAGATGGTGGACATTCACATCATCACAGCGGCGATATAACTACCTTTTCCACAATATTGCCTTTCTCATCGGACAGGAAGGGAACCATAGGTTTCTTCAGCGAATCTTGTAATCCTGCAGCACGAGCACGTTCGGATGTGGGGAAGGTAAACTTCAGGGAAGGAATAGTTTTTGGATCCGTAACCGGTGGAATGTGTGTGAATATTTCTTCCTTCTTCATTAATTTAAATACTTGACTGAGAAAACAATGTATTATTACTTAATATTGTTTTGATGTTTCGATGAAAGGTTCAATGGGAATATGAAGATTGGAGTTAGTACGTATGGACAGTCATATTAATTAATAGTTAAAGTTCAAACATTTCTGCCGGTATTTGTCTCTGCGATTGGAATGTACATGTATTTCGAGAGTTGAAAAATGCGAATCAGGTGAGAATCGTTTGATTTATTTATTTTTTGCGTTTGTTACCTGTGATTTGAGACTAAATGGTCCACTCGAGTAGAGTACGGTGCGAATCGTGTTTGTGCTTCTGCCTCAATCGTTTCGATGGTTAACTCGTCTCCTTTTTTCCTGATATCGTATTCAATAGTGGATACCACTGCTAGAGGATGCTGAATTGAATAATTTATGAGCATTGAGAAAAATCGGGTCGGTTTTGATTAACGAAAGAGGGTAGACTTTTCACGATGTAGCTACCTGATCATCGGCATCACAATCTGCGCACTGGTTGGGAACGTGAGTTGATCTTGCCCAAATTGGAGGATCTTCGCATTCGTGGTAATTCGGATATTTAGTGATATTGAATACTTCCGAAGTTGGGTGGTATGGTGACGGGTTCGATTGTACCGCGTAAAGGATTTTGCATTTGCCACCAATTCCATCCTGTGCATTAACAAATTATGCATTAAATACTGAAGGGTTAAGATGTCGATTAAGGCTAAGTGAGAATCAAATTAAAAGTTAATTATTCTAGTTAGGGGTTTCCGTTAACTGCAGCTTGTTTAGTTGCTTTTAATTTTTTGAAGGTTCTTTATTATGAAATATGAAGATTTGTTAGTTTATAATGTAGTTTTCTTATCTTTTAATTACTGACGAATATGCAAAGTTGGAATGTTTTGTCAGCCTCTTAAATCCAAAAGGTAAATTAATTTATGATGCGATATTGAATGTTTACATGCATTGCTTGCTTACATCATGTTTGGTTTCTGAATAAACTTTAAGAAGTAACAGGTGATACCCATTTTAATGTGCTTTTATAGAAATGACCAGTTATGACATGCGCAAATAGACTTCGTTGATTTTTACATTCTGAGAATATTATAATGCAGCTACAATTTCCCCAAACTTACCTCCAAAACTTTGAAAGCATGGACGTCATTAATAATGCCATCACTTCTACTTAACAAGGAGTTTGAAGACGAGTAGGGATAAGCAGCTTCTGACAGAGGAGCTGGCAAATGCGAAGGTATGTGATGTAAACTAAGTTGGAATTGTGCGACGATTGCCTTAAGTATGTTTATCGCCTCTACGCAGAGTACAGAACTGACTTCCAAAGATGTTACCTAGAATACAACCAGCAGCACGTTTTATCGATGGCGGCTTGTTTTCATGAAATTGTTTTAATATTTTTAGCGAAAAAAGACATATGTTGAGTCTTTTCTTTAATATGAAAACATTATTACAATTTACATTATTTACAATTTAATTAAACTCAGTAAACTATTGTTATCAAGAAAATGGCATGTATTTGGGGGTGATATCCAGATATAATAATATATAGCTAATCTAAGGCTACTCTTCGATAGATAGTTCATTGCAACTTGGATGAGGTCTGATTCTTTGATTGAATTGGAATGGCACGTTCTGCAACCTCGACCATCGATTCAACAAGACCATGTTGAGAGCCTCATGCCTTGACTTTTCACATCCTAACACTGGATTATTTTAGCTAAGCTCACTTCAAAATGAGGCTAAGATTTCAGTAAAATATTATGTACAATTATTGCTAGGATGTGCTAGGATTTTTGTAAATCAACACTTATCTTTTGCAAAATGTTGTCCTAAATGGAATTAACAATAACTTTTAATTCACCCGTAATATTTGCTTATTTGTTTTAAAGAGAATATAATTGCTCACCCTTCCTTCCCTCCAATGAACTCGTGCTGGTAACAGGAGATGAGTTGTCAACGGACCGCTACCTTCTTGGAATTGCCAAGGAATAACTTCCTCGTCGACTTGGTACAAGTCGTCATTAAACATGGCCGTCTGTATGTCCTCCAACTATATTTAAACATCCATCCATCTTATTTAAAACGCCTCTGTTCTATTATCGTGGATTTACGACTAACGTGATGAGGAATTTACCTTAAAGATGGTCAGCTCTTGGGATTTTACTTGGATGATGACTTTTGCTTTCAACGCAAAGCCAGTATGCGTGTTTCCAACACTGTCTAATTTGCTCAAGTAATGCCCATAATATCTATAGGTGTACTGGGTTCCTGTTCTCAGGTCTATGTGCGCATACGTAAATTAATATTAATAGAAGCTTTTAGAATACAATCGTTACAAGTCACTGCATATTGACATTTTCTGAGTTATGCAGAGCAGCATTTGCATATTTTTAAGCTGTTTTTAACTTCCAGTTAATAATGGTAGTCGAAAATCATTGAAATTACTTTTAAATCTTTTTAGCGTTGTTGTATCCTAATCTGGCTTTAAATTACGAGTAGGCTACCATATTTTTAAATTATGTTGAAAAATATGATTATCTAGGTTTACTTACGGGTAAATCTGGCATCCAATACCTGGGATACTGAAATAAAATAAGATTGGAAATCATTTGACCATTTCAACAGGCTATACCACTATTAATTTCAGTTGAGATCATTTAGTATTGAAAAAGTTCAGTAGGCAGTGTCGAAACGTACCAGCTAACACAAAAAGCGCCAGCAAAACCACATGTAAGTTCTTCATGTTGGCTTGTTGGTGGTACTGCTTCACCCAGATTGAGTGCTAACTGCTCAATTCTTGACTTTTATATATGCCATTAGATGGCTGACCTTTGCGTTTTTTTCAGTTTATATTCACAGTTCGTCATTGAATAGCGTTCATTGCGTTCATTGTTGTTTTATCCACTAAGTGAAATATTTTGAGACAAAGTCGATTTGCGAGCGAATCTAGATACACAAGGAAGCTCATAGGCTCTAATAACTGTTTGGGATCTTAGAAATTAATTCAATACTGGCCGGGTGCGCTAATCTGCTTTCTGAAAGTACATGTATATGCGTTATTGTTCAATCCGCTTAAAGCGAAATGTTTTGAGACAAAGTCGATTTGCTAAAAAATCTGAGCATACATGTACAAGGTCTGTATATGAAATTAGCATATCTTGTAAGATTTCCATTGCTAATAAAGTTAAATTTGAAATTTGCATTTGTATGGTTTATAGCAAATGTGAAAATTTGGCTTAAACCATTGGACAAAGATTTAAATGGAGTCGAGAAAGGGAATTAATTTCTACAAATGGCATCAACGATATTAGGTCTGGAAGTGATCCTCCATTTTTGACTTCTCAAAATAAAAGATAATACTGTTGATTTTGTGGCCTCTATAAGATTTGTTCCCCGATTAAATATTGAATAGAGTTTTCATATCGCTTTGAGTAAATATTGCAACCAAATCAAATTTGATGTGAAATGAGTACAGGTATTAAAATATATTTATACGCTCATAATAAATGTGTCTGTAGTAGTCTGTTGTTTCATCTGAAATTCTACTTATTCGGCAACTTTACGTATCGTTTTTAACTTAATTTTAAGCTTCTCTCCCTTTTAGAACTAAGTTGTTGCACACTTAAGAACGTTAAGAGAGAAGAAAACGCTATTTATACCAAAGGGTAGCAATTCGAATCAGATAATTGTAGTTCTGACTGAAAGGACAGAAATTTTCACTGTTCAAATATTTTTCTACATTTTCCATCCAACAAGAAATTATCAGGTATAAACGGTTGTTTCACATTAGCAGTACGTTGTATTGGTGGCACAGTCAATTTTCACTCCATATTGCAAGGCCCGGGGGTGTCCCAATTGCTTCCTCACCACTATAGCTGGTAGGGAAGGGCTCCAACAATGTATTAAGCTGAAAAAATATGATATTGCTTCTTTCAAATGGAAAATGGCGTAATCATAAAAAATGTCGATTTTACCCCTTAAAATTATAATTTTACATTTTTTGGTCTATTTTTCTATTTTACTACGTTTTGATACAAAGCACCCTTTTCACCTATTTAATTATTATGAATTTTGATGACTAGATTTGTATTAACCTAGACAATTCATATTGTTAGCTTCTTTAAAAAAAATTGGGCACAGTTTTTTTACTCAATTTGATAAAGACTTCGAAAATATTTATCTATGCGTCGTACTAAATTTATTGCATAATATCTGGTTTAATTTTGATATCAATTCAATTAATTTATACAATGTAATTAATGCCGTTTTACTCGGATTACGGTTTTGCTTAAAGAATGATTGTCTATTGAAGTCAGTGTGCCAGAGGTCGAGTATTCATGTACTCTCAAACATAACATCCATTCAACATCAATATCGGCTGATTGCAAACTATAAATTGCCGCTGTATTTATACACGTTTACAGCTGTATATCACTCAGTGGTTTGATCGTGTGACTGCACGCCGTTTACAGTGTACGCCTACTAGCAAGTAGCCAATTTTTCGAAAACGCCATGGATTAAAAGAAATTTCTTTTCTATTTTGCATTTAAATATTAGGCATCCATTTCTTCCAATGTTTATTATAACGTCATCATTTGAATGAAATAGTTGAGCTTTAAACATGGAAAACCGAATTATTGGTAAAAAAAAATAAAAACCACGTGGTGGCGCTTGCACTAATTGATATTCTTATTTGATATACATGTCCATGTTCATTTGTCGAACGATACCACTATGGTATCTCAAGAATCTACAAGGTTATCTCAATTACAAATGTTGACACATCTGTAAAATTAAAACGTGGATGACAAGCGATTCTCGAAGATGATGATTCCTGAACAGGGGAAATATCGCAGACTTGCGTTACACCTAACAGTATTTTACTGGTATTTTCTGGAATATCGCATATAAACCCATCTTAAACAATTCAAATCTTACGATAGCTGTTCTCCAAGTTTAAAAAGTAATTTTTATTCGGAACGTGCAAATAGCGGAAATTAAAAAAGTAAGCTAGTAATTACTTTGTTTATGTAAATCCAATAGAAAACCAAGTTTTTGTTCATGTTTGTGTCTGGAATATAACTTTTTGAGATGAGTTTACGACCATCGCAATGAGGTAAACAAAAGTCATTATAAATTTGTCAATGTTTATTCATACTCGTCAAACATGCATACATCAACATCTGCGCCGTTTGTAAAAAGCTAGTGAATCTGCTGCTGTAAAGCTTGTGAAAAAGTATCTTAAAGTACGGGCGCAATTATTATTTGTAAAACGTTACGTCGTTTATATCCATGAAGCACCATGTGTAATTTCTTGTGATAGGTTTAGCGTTTCATTAGTTCTACATCATGATTAATTTTTTTTAGAAGAGTACACTGTATTTATGCATGCAGAATTTGCTCTTAAAAGTAGTAAACATATCTGCAATCCCTCATCTCCAGATATAAGTTGTTGGAAAACATTCCTTTTAGGTTCATTTGAAGTTGCATGTGCTGGCCCTGGCTCTTGGCTCATGGCGGAGCACATGCTTTGCATTTGCCTGGCCTGCACATGCAGCATACTTTAACTGATTCTTTTTGATTTAAAACTGAA
>JAQIXS010000656.1:0-41172 GCA_034700785.1 Rossiulus vilnensis | reverse complement strand
CCGTTGATGTCTGGAGTGCCATCGTTAGCTTCACCATTCGCAACGGATGTTCTAAAAAGGCTAGGAAATATCCCAAAAATGATCCAAGTGTATGCACTTTAAAAAAGTACATCATTCTGGTTTTCTTGAATTTGTGCATACAGGGCTGTTTTATTCATTGGGCTGACTGGGCACAGTGCTTAGGGCTTTTGAACCTTTTAAGGTATACAATATCTCACGTGCGAAGCATAAAAATCTGAAATGAAAAACAGCAACAAATAGCCACTAGAAATTGTCTAGTACTAGTAATTGTCTATAGTGACCGTATTTCAGCATTGCATTTTAAGCGTACTAATTAATATATTAGTGGAGAGAGGATCACAATAATATTCACATGCAGTAGGTCAAAGCAATATTTGTTTTTGTCTGAATTGGAAAATTCTCGCCCATATCGTCTTGAGTAAGCATATTTTGAAATGTTAAGCAAGTCGTTAACATCATTGACATTTCCTAGCGCTGTTATTCCCTAATTCTCGATTGAATTAGTTTGCCTCGGCCGTCTAGCTTTGTTAAAGCATTGAATTACTTTGTCAAATGCAGGCGTATCGTGGTACCTGTTCAAAAGCACGTCATTATCATTAGCTCCAGAAACAAAGGTTAAGAAAGCATTACGAACATAGTTTGCCAAAGTGTGAAATATGGAGCTTTTGCACTTTCATACATCCATTATTTATAATGTATATTGGAACACAGTACAAATACAGAGTGCTAAAGTAATTGCACTGCAAATTCAGCACGCTCGCACATAAACTCCCTTTAGACAAACATCCAATTTTGTCGTCGAATTATCCAGGGCAGTTCGACATTTCACAGTATTTGCGTTTTCAGGGGGCATCGCTGTATCTCCAAACTAATCAACGATGAACTAAGGCAATAAGCGAAGTATTCTCAATCCCACGTGTATTTCTTCTTCTATTTGATGAAATCTGATACGTAGCCAAAAGCAGTTTATATATTTCAGATAAGCAGGCCTACTGAATACGTATCTTAAAAACTGAAGAAGTCATTTCTATGGTGTAACACTTTTTCATTTTATAACTGTCTCACTCTGTAATTAATGCACGATGCTGAAATACAATTTTTAGCCTAAAACACAGTTTTTAATGGTATTTTGTCTGCAGGCTGCTTGCTTCTTGTCTTAATGTTGATCGATAGGCATATCTTCCAGCTGATAGTATCATAAATATTTGTTAAATATTGTCTTGTTTATAAAATATAATTTGTTCTGGCCTAAAAAACGCAAGGCCTACATTAATCCCTTGTGAAGGATTGCTAGTAAAAATGACTTATACCTCAAGAATGTGCCCAAAGGCTTTACGAGCAGGATGCACCTGCTATATGCTGAAGTATATATTTAACTTGAATTTGCAGTAAACTAGAGCATACCATGCAGTGATTATAAAATTTTTCGTTTTTTTAGAATTTATACTATTTTATTATAAAATTCATCATTATATCTACAATACTAAATCATTTTAGGCAGTTTCATTGTGTTACAAAATACTTTTATTGAGTCAGAAAATCGATAGCACATCTATTTACATTAAGACAAACGAAGCGCTTAATAAATTAGCCATTCATCCGACGTCAATAATGTTTGAAACTTGGAAGGTTATTTGAAAAAAAGGCCGTTATTAATTAAGATCACATAAGCTATGTTCAAGTTTAGGCTTGCAGTGCAGAAACAGTAAAAATGCTTATATAACATGAGCATGTTCCAAAAAAATCGCATAGTCCATTTGAAAATTCCAAACTAAAGCAAAGCATAAAACATACAAGGTCTCCACCGGCGCAACCAGTGGGATCATGAAATGCTAATATATTCATAAAATGTAATTAAAAACTAAAAAGTAAAAATAAATATGCGTTTACAGTAAATCGCACATATTGTATCTTATCATGTACTAATTTAAATGTCCGTTATTTAAGGTCCCTTCGGTAATAACTGGGATCTGTGGATTGCGATTAGCCCAACTTGAAAAAAGTGGGCAAGAAATATATTCTGAAAATCAAGAATCGTTTTTAAGTAGCGCAATTTCATTATTATGCTATAGAACAAGAAACAGACGATCTAATAATTGATAATAGATTTTGTTTGCTATTAATAATCGCTGACATAGCTATCACTGGTCAATATTAAAATATATAGCAATATCGTATTGGAGGGAGCCTTCATTTTTCCAGGTAAAAGTGTTCTCTAAATTTCAAATGTTTTGATTTTAATTTTCATCTAATTTAATTTCATTGTCATTTTGGATTGTTAAAGAAAAAGTCTTGCTCGTACAAGAAAATATCGCCAACATCCACTAGATATTTTTGTCACATTTGTTTCATTATGCTTGCTTTGAGACCTCTTGAAAGCTGCTCTTCTTGGAAAATAGCAATTGCATTCAACAGGTTAATTCAGCGTACGAGCTCTGTCCTGAGTAAATAACAGCCCTGGTTACATATTTGATGAAATTTCCGTGCATGTATGTTCCTAGTCTACTGATTCGATAGAATGGTATTTCTGAGTGAAAGCTTGTTTTGCAAAGAATTCTTCGAAATAATAATATGGCTCATACCACTACCCTGTATTTTCTGTAATCATTTATTCTTTAACGGTCAGATCGGATGCTGCAAATAAATGTTTGTACTTAACTTTGAGAAATGTGCAAAGAACATACCTTTTTATATATTTTATATGTGTATAGTTAGAATAACTATTCATTTTCGATCAAATTCTTCCAGGAATTTTGTCTTAAATCGTATTCATTAATTAATTAATGGGTTGTTTTGTCAGCTAAAGTAGATTTCGCAGTGAATAATCAATAAAACATTCAAAAATAATTTCATTTTTACTCAGTACTTATACCGTTAAGAAATGAAAAAAGAAAGATTTATTTGTATTCACACGTAGTTTTGAAAGCTTTATACTAATGCAACGAAAGCATTGTGTATAGGCCTACTAACATTAATTAAAAAAGTGACCTCTTTCCTGAAATGATAGGAACTCAAACACAAAGTAATACTCTATGTGAACATTTGCTTTAAGGCTTATTTTTATTTATCCATGAATCGTGGAAAGCGAAATGAAGCGATGCCTCATTTCAGTTGCGGTCTTGTGAATTATTTCCATATGATTTTTCTCTCCTATTTTAAACTTTAAGGTTGATTTTGAAAAGTTTCACCAAGTAAAAATATCGCTTAGCATTAAATCGACATTAAATATTTGATGACCGCTTTAGTTAAACACTCACTGTACATACTTGATGGCAATGAATAAAAACGTCTTTCCAAAAACAACTATCATTCAACATATATGTACATGTATAATATTAGCACGAATAAAATTACACGAATGCATATACAATATAGCAATATTTATTACCTGTAATGATTTAATTCAAATGCTAAATTGAATAAATAAAACCGTTTAAAGACTTCTTCATCTTGAGTTATTTACTGAAATACAAAAATAGTACATTGCAGATAAGGTGTACTGTTATTACATGTAGATTGATTAACAAGAAATTTTTCACTTACGAAACAACTGCAGAAGCCATTAAAGTCGCAAGCGCCATTAAAGAATCCATACGTTTGGCATAAAACTTCACAGCCATAATGTCCAGAAGTTAGGCAAGTGGGATCTTGAAAAGCTGAAAAATACAAAATTGCACAAAATTGATAATGAATTGCACGAAGTAAGCCTTAACATCATAATACAAAAAATCACACGTCGAATGCAGGCAATTCAAATGATAAAGGCGTGGGGCTGTTTTATGGTGTAATACTTTATAGAATATTGTTGGACGAAATTATATTGATGTCTGAAATTTTTGACGTAATAAGTCAGTGATAAAGTAGACATACCGGTAGCATTTCCAGGTCTGGTACCATTCACTGGAGCCAGTTCAGGGGCCAGTGAAGGTTGAACAGTTGTTCGGTTAGCTTTATTAATAAGGAAAACCTTTTTAGCAACACCGACTGGTATCCCTATAAATGAATGTGATTGAAGTCAAATCTCGGAGAAATCGTAATAAGCCAGTGATAAAGTAGACATACCGGTAGCATTTCCAGCTCTGGTACCATTCACTGGAGCCAGTTCAGGGGCTAGTGAAGGTTGAGCAGTTGTTTGGTTAGCTTTATTGAAAAAGAAAAAGTTTTTAATAACACCGACTGGTTTCCCTGTAGATGGATGTGATGGTTGTGATGAAGACGTAACAGGCAGTGCAGAATTTCTAACAAAACAATTGAAATTTGAATTATTTCTTCAACATTAAAATTAAATTTTATATAAATCGTAAAACCACTTTACCTATCAATGTTGGATATTGCCACCAGGGCTGCGAGGAAAAACACGAAACAGACCTTCATTTTGAAAACTAAGTTTTAAAACAAAAATATGCAGAGTACGATTGCTTTTCAGGCGTTTAGTGAAGTATGGTGAAAGGGTCTCCTTATATAGGGTCATTGTTGGAATTTGGGACAACACGTGACAATGACATTGCTATATTGCTCAAAATAGTAAGAGTCCTTTGTTTGCCCATTTCATAGAAAGATAATCCCTTAACCCAGCGTTTTCCACCTTACCCAATAGGGTGCGTAGGGCCTACAGCTAGCAAGTCATTGTAACCTCTTTTAAATCTCAAAATTGGCAAGCCATGTAAGTCAAAAAGGTCCCTTGTTAATTCAGAATGTGATGAGTAATTTTTGTAAAATGAATCATCACTGAAAACTGTGCATTCTCTGGTAACTGTGCATCTGTGCAAATCATCCAAATTTGTGGTAATGTGTGATTTTGTTCTATTACTAGCCATAAGCACCCACTGCTATTCCCGTTGCCACAGAAACTAGTGCCAGAGTATCAGGCTATCAGCTGTGTTTCTTACCAAACTCTTACCAAAACTGGAGATTTTGGCTCATATGGTGTAACGGTTTTCTTTGTTTCTGATGTAATCGTATTATTAGTTTGCGGATCAACAGTTGGTGTTTACTTTTGACGTCTTATGATGTGTTGACTTTGCTTTTGACGCTCTGGTACGTCCAGAATTTTTGAAAAAAGAATAGAAAATCATTATTTATCAGTGGACTTTATACGGAAAATAATAAAGACAAGTTTAGAACTATTAACTTTCAGCATTACAGTAAAAAAAGAGAAATGTACCATTTTATATTATATAGAAATGTACTGTATGTATTAATCGATTGAAGAAAACTTATTTTTTGTTGTGTACACGTGGGTTTTAGTTTTATTCTATAATAAAAAATAAACCACAGTAATATTCGTCAGAATTGCTTTCACCATTATTAATAACTAATCACATACACTCAGGCCTTCATTGTCTAAATGAAATTTCAACTTTTATGTGTAAAATATTATAATATATTTCAGTAATATGAATTGGTACCTATATGGTTAATTGGACATTAAACTATAATAATGAAAAACATTGATCAGTTGTTAACTATTTGCCTGACGTACATGTACGTTAAAAAAACCATACAAATTAATGCATTGAAGGCAATTTTGATGAAACATGGATCAGAATGACATTATACAAAGGATCTATACAAAATTTGTTTTAAATTTTGTCCTTGTTATGGAATAAAAACATCATGTGGTTCCACAATTTACAGGAATTGTTCGAATTTCTCCGAAAGAAACCAGAATCCGGATGAACTAGATCACAAAATAATATGGCTTACCTGTCCTGACCCACATCAACTTGACTCGGCCCTAACCTTTGTCTGCTTATACTGATTGACATTAATCCATCAATTTTCCTTAGATCCGTCACCTACATGTTCATCCGTCTTTTCGATTCTTTCATTTTCCTATATCCTGTTTAAAATTCAAATAATCCTTGACATGCCTTTATTTTGTTTAAGGTTATTTCTAAGGTAAGTGGGTTGAGATGCCCCAGGGTGAAAGATACCCTATCTTTTATATTTTCGCCGTTTTGCATAGATGGCAACACAAAGCAGCTTACTGCTGTTATTGGTCATTGTTTTTTGGGATTTCAGAATTTTTTAAGGTAAGACTACCATTTATTGGCACTGAAAAAATTTAAAGTAGCAGTGTAAGCGTCAGTTTTGGATAAAGATTGAGCTTTCATAATACAGTTTTTACATAGGACATCTAAAAATATTTTTGCAAAAAGTGTGGCATCAATACCCAACTTCTATTCCTTATTACAGTACACTTCATAAGAAAATAAGTCCATTAGATAATACAAACTGATGCATCTTTTAAGTTAACTAAATTCGTTAATGAGAAAGATGCAACGTTTTGGTAATCCTAAATAAACTCTAAAAATTGTGCAAGTTCAAGACAGTTGTTGAGATACTCAGTTGGAACATAACTCAAAAACTCATCAAATTTCAAAATAATTTTAAGACTAAAAAAACAAAATGTATTTCAGGTCAGATGTTTCGTAAATGTTTGCAGTTCACCATTTAATTATCGCTTCCAATTAAATCATTTCGTAATTAAACATATAAACATATGGTCATTTGAAGAAAAGTATGAACTGATCACTCGCTAGCCCTATTTGATTTTGTTTAATGACTAAAATGATAAAAGAATCTACTACCCAATAAACTGTTGTATATAGTAATATTGAATAAAGACACCAGTACTGTGAAATGACAAGCAGACTGGTATTTAAATACATATATGTAATTAAAAATAGAAGCAGCATAGGCCTATACTCAACGACAGTGATTCGATTTGCAACAAAGTTATTTGACTATTCGCGCAAATAAAAGCCAACAAAAATTATAACCGAAAAGCGCCCTCATCCATGTAAAGATGTCCTCCGGCATGGCTTTCTGATTCACTAGATTAAAATAACCAGAAAATGCATGTATACCAATGACATGTTTTTTAAAGCTTCAATTGCTAAACTTGGACTGCTGAAGGAGAATTAGTAAGATTCACTTTTCTTTCCTTAAAAGTCACTTACAAAATCACAGGTACAAAGCCCAAACCTAGAACATTTTCCATTTGCACCGCCTGCAAGGGTACATTTGTTAATGCAGAAGGCAGAAGTCATTGCCACCAACGAAGCAAATGAGGTAGAAATTCGCTGAATCTATAAAAAACAACACAAATAAGGTTTGATTTCATATTGAGAAGTTTGTTAAAACAACTCATACTCTGTATGATAAACAATGGCACAGATTAAATTTTCCTAACAACAACATAGCCTATAGGTAACGTTTGCTGATCCTGTGGTATTCATTTCAGTAGTATTTTCATAAGTCATACAATGTAAAATATTTTTAGTTGAATAAAATTGTTAATGATTTAAGCAATGAAAATGTATTAAAATAAATAATGCAACTTAAAGCAGATGAAGGTTCTGGTCTGAAATGCATAAAATGATTTCATAGTTTTAGAAAATGCGCACATTTTGTAAAACAATAAGCATAACATAAAAAAATGACCTTAATGGTGAGACAAACATCAAACAGGGGTTGGGGAAGAAACTGGAAATTACGTTTAGAATCCATGAGGCACTGACCTTTAAATTAAATCCTATCTGAAACTTTCCGAAATAATGAAATGCGCAAATCAACATTTGAAGATTTTCTAACCATTGAACATTTAAATTTTTTTAAAAATAATGAAGTAACAGTAAACATAAGAACCAACTGACGATTAAAATAGAAAAATTGTTTAATTATTTATGCAGCGCGTTGTTATTTACGTTATACGTGTTCTATATTTATGCATCCTTAGCGAATTTCTGAAACATCACGGAATACAAATATTTGCTTAACAATATTTAATGCATGGCTTTTGACCACCATTTTAATATTAATGCATTCTTTATTTATTAAAGGCATAAAAGAATGGCAATGGTTGAGTGAATTGCTGGTACCACGCTTGCGCAATGCATCTCTATCGGTTGATCAATTATTGAATGTACATGTACCTCGCAAATGCTGTTGTTGCAAAGAACATAGCGTTAGAAAAATTGATAAAAATATATTTTTTTCGTTGTACAAACGTGTCATGAAATCCTGCAGAAAGGGGAGCAATGCAAATATTTGACGTTTACTTTAATCGATTGTGAAAAACAAAAATCGTGAATACCAGAGATTTACTCGAATTTATGTCATAGCAGACAGGAAATACACTACATAGACATATCTGGCCTATGTTTGTTAAACAAATAACTTGCTAGCGATGACAAAGTAAGAGTCACGTTTCACTTATCCGAGTTGACATTTTCGGTAAATCAGATTTTCAGATGCAAATGCAAAGGATGTATGAATTTGCAAATGCAGAGCCTGTCGTATGCATATTCTTATGCAAATGGAAAATGTTTTGTTATCGAATGGATAAATCAATAGAGCTATAGGGAATGAAATACAAAAGGCATAGTTGAAAATCAGAATTTTTTATAGAACGTTCACATAAATGTACGCAAAGACAAAGAAAGATATAATCGGATTAAAGTTCACATTTTAGGATTCACTGGAGGCATAGTGGTGCATATGCCTTAAATACATTTCAACAATCAATTTCACAAATGTGGCATTCGTAATGACAAGACTTGTTAGGATGGAGCAAAAAAGGATGGTAAATGTGATGAAAATTATAACCAAGGGTGACAGATAACGTTATCATTTCAGTTCCTACATTTCATTTTCTTGGTAATCTTGCAGTTGCAAAATTTCAACTTACAAGAGAACACTAACCAAAAATCACCCGCCGATTTTGATGAAATTCATATCATTGCAAAAAGGTTTAAAATGATGAATAATTACTCTCACATTACCTCTAACCGCTAAGGTTAGCAAGAGTTATTATTGTTTCAAGGTAGTTAAGGTACTATTGACTTTATTGTTAGTATCTAGACGATCCTTTACGCAAGCTTGCCTGCAAAACGGCCGTGCATTGCTATTTGGCTAATGAAACGAAAGCGTTTAGCACAAGCGCTTTTAATGAGTGCAGTGCAGAGAAGCTCACGCACAGGGAATCCAAAATTGAAAAACAGCGAAAAATATGTATAACTAAACCTTATTGGTGTCGTATATGTTACACCTTGCGCAGTAACACTGGCATAATATTTTTTAAAGAATTCTCATATGTATACCCAGTCACTCATATTCAATTCGATTCAAAGAAAACAATTTTAGTATCTTCAAAATGTGGACTAAGTCAAGTTAGGCTGCTTTATTTTTATTTTTGGTTTAATTTCTTATTGCGATAACTTAAGATCATGTTTTTTATTTTTATTTTAGACTGGAGATTTCCAAACGTTGTGCACAAGCATTCAGGATCGTTGTCCTGCAAGCCAGCCAGGTCCACCTGGATTGCCAGGTTGGGAAAATTTCATTATTTTGCAATTAAAAAGTGCTATTAATTGTTAACATATATTATTTTCGATACTAAATCGTAGGTATTCCTGGTGATAAAGGAGATAAAGGAGAAACAGGAGATCTGGGATACACTGGAGATCCAGGCAAGCAAGGAGAACCTGGACTACCTGGACCCATTGGCCCTAAAGGTAAGCGAAAAAGTCCTTAATAATTTTTCGCCTTATGAAGAGCAGTTGAAGAGGAAATTACTTTTTTATCTGTCATCGTCTAATGACTAAAATTCCCCCAGAAATATTCGTCAGTTTCGTCAGTGACTCAACCATCAGATTTTGATCATCATAATCACGAATGCAAATAAATGCACATTGTGTTAGGATGCAAATTACATCGAGCTTAATTGAATTGCCTTTCAATAAGAATTGAATTTCCTTTATCGTAAATTGAATAAAAATTGATCGAATTTAGCCCCATAAAAGGTTGCCTTTAATAGTGGAATATTCATGAATAAACAAATTGTGAAAGTCGGACCATTCTTCAATTAATTTACGCTCATAACATGCCTTGAAATATGAGCATAATAAATAATTGTTTGTTTAATAAGATAATGAAACAATGTCCAGTTTATTTAGTGAAACTTTTGTGTTTGAAACAGCAACAAATTACTAAATGAGTGTTCATTTCATTTCCCATTTTATTTTTGAATTGAAACTGGATGAAACATGTTAATTCTGCGAGGCATAGGCTTCGTACAAATTTACTTACGTCACATTTTTAATTGTTTAACCAACACCGATTATCTATTTAGTTAAGCTTCTAAAATAATAAAAACATCATATTTCTATCTACCGTATTTAGTCTAAGCTCTTTAAAATAACAGATGTAAGCCCGTAAATATTGGAAAAAAAACATGAATTAAAACTTGAAATTATCGCAAAAATCACATCCAATTAAATTCATGTTGCATATTCCAGAAATGTTTTTTAAATAGAATTTAGTTGCAAATTAAATAAACTGTGATAAGTTAATCGCCAAAATGAATAATGCAACATATAAGGGTTACATACCCTCTTATTTACTATACAAATCTAATATGTAAATGTCATCTAAAACGTTCCATCACACATCCAAGAAAACAATCAAGAAATCGTCCTGTACTATGCCGTTTTTTATATCCTCTGCATTTTCTGTCAACACATTTCAGAGGATTACCTCGATAGATTTTTTGATCGGAGTCGTTCTTTGTTTGGCTCCTTGAGGAATACATCGCATCCTTGCCTCCAGTATGGTGTTTATTTGATGGACAGAGCCCCAAACGAAGCCACTAATCTTCATTATTTTTATTTTTTTTTAATTCGAAATGACATATCCTATAATGCCGTAAGCCATTGGCAATAGCGAGGCTTTGCAGCCAATTTCTCCTGTAGACCTGGAAGTTGTTTTATAAAAATAATAACCTCTGGGACTTTGAGAATAACAGGAAACGCTTCTGCTAAAATGTGATTGGTGTAACACTGCTATCTTGATATAAAGCGAGCCGAACTTCCGAAGTCATTCTTTCCATTTCATCGAATTAATTTGAACCTGTTTTTCTTTCCCCAAGAGCTCTCCTTGCCTTGTTGTCGAACGATTGACCAAAGATCAATTATAATTTGACTGAGTGACCACCCCTATTGCTGCGCACAAGGCAAATAAAGATGTTAAATGCGAACACCATTAGAACTTTTACTCTTCAGGATGAATGACCGAAGTCTGGTTGTGACGTTAACACGATGATCTGGCACAAAATCATTATATTATTTCTAGGAAATATTCAAGAAATTTGCTAGCTGCAAAAAGTAACTCGTGTGAAATTATTTGAAAATATCCATTGTTTCATACAAGGGGGTCATTAGGGCTTTCTTTATAGTTAAAAACCTATAGTTAAAATAAAAAGTGCTATTCAGCTAATTTTTTATTTTGTCTCATGAAGCTGACATTTAGTTTGTTAAATTAAAAATTAATGTAAAATTAAACTTGGAATAATAGAAAGGTCCCCTGCAAATTTCTCCGCAGAAGTTACGCAAATTACGACAATGTTGACTAGCGCCAAACAGGGAAACTACAGGAAGTTTCTTTAGCTTTCATCTTGCCCATACGTCCTTCTTGAGCATCTAAAGAAACTTAATTTACTGTCTGTGTCCTACCTACAGTACCAAGCAGGATTGTATGGATTGTATTTTTTCTGGTCATGTGTTGTTTTGTAATAATGCACCTTTACGAAGGAATTTGTTTTCTACTAATTTCTATTTAGAGTCCTACATCCTCACAGTAAGACCCATATAATGGAACCTACAGTACATGTTACACCCATATATAATAAAAGTAATGATATATTAAAAAATTGACGATGAACTGTATTAAAAAGTTTAATTTATTTGAAAAAGCAGACTGAGATAAAAATTATAGTTTAAAATAATTGAATTTGAAAAATGCACAGTATCAGCATCAATGACAATCATTTGATAATACACTTATACCTTGCTTTACGGTCTAGACAGGCTTCTGGAAAGTTGGCTGTAAAGCGAATTGCTGTATAACGAAACGTAACGTACATAGACACCTACAGTGTATATAAATTACATAAGATACGTGCAAAATTTCATTAAAAATATTAGAAAATCACTTCAAGTAGTTTGTTATAAAAGTATCAATTTATATTATTTAATTTAAGTTAATTATTTATGTCTACATATTTTGGTCAAATTTCATCATTCGTTTTCAGGGGAACCAGGACTCCCAGGTCTTAATGGGAAAAATGGTAAACCCGGCCAAGATGGACTGGAAGGCATTTCTGGAGCTCCTGGATTGGATGGTGTTCCAGGAAGAGATGGAGTGGACGGCGCGCATGGAATCAACGGAACACCTGGAACCCCGGGGCAACATGGTGAACGAGGATTAAACGGTGCTAACGGAATTAATGGTGAGCAGGTAAACATGACAACTTCAGAGGCGTAGCACATTTTTCGAAAATAGTGATCAAAGAAGCGTTTTTTTGCAGGTAGAGATGGCAAGAAAGGCGACCGAGGTCCTCAAGGCCATGCAGGTACGGTTGGTTAGAAATCGGAGAGAAAACCCTAGTAAAGAAATGGAAATTGAATGGTGTCAAACCATAAGGTCGTAAGTGACCGATCTCCATCCTCCCGCCTTCCTCCAAATGCGCTTTTTGAGCTGAATGTTAATGTGAAACATCAGTTTGTAATAGTCAATACCTAACAAACGGGTCCATGTGCAAGTAGGTTTCGGGGGTGAAATCCCCTACTTCTCCTGAAATTTTGACCAAACCCCCAATGTGCGAATAACCCCTCTTGCCCCCATTTTCAAATCATGCACGGGGACCTGAAAGCAAACCTTGGTGAGGTGGCCTACGAAACCCCGTCAGTGTTCCGAAACAAGATGTTTCAGAAGTGAGGTTTAAAATCTTGGCCGCCAATCCAGCATGCCACAAGAGAAAAAGACGTTTTAAACAATTATAGATAATGTAGTGCAATGCGTTTGACGCATACGACTGTTTGGAAAAATTTCGACAAAAACAATCGTTTCGTTGATGTTTTCGTGATTAAAAAACGTCATAGGTGTGTAACGTCTGAACTTTTTGTCGTTTGAAAGAAATCCGATAAGTGATTTCTATATTTTTCAAGAAACTATACCGTTTTTTCCATCTCCTAAAAAGGTTATTTTTTGCACTTGGTATGTTATGGTTTGACAAACTTCAATTATTGATTAATTCATTTAGCACGCCTAATCTGTTTTTGGCAGGATTACCTGGGGAACGGGGAGTTAAGGGCGAAGCTGGAAGGCCTGGCACACCAGGTGAGGACGCTTCCTCTTAACTGATAATTTTCCACAGTTGCAATTTATAGCGAGCTACAATCGCTTCGAAGTGCCAAAATGACAAGTATTGATCGTTGAACTGTGCTCTCGCTATCGCAGGACGCCCTGGAATCACCGCCTATATGATCAATGGCTCCTGGGCGGACAGCTTACTAGGTGAGGAAATGCCATCCACTCGATTCTGATTACGTGTGAAATATTCCCACATCAACCGTAAACAACTTTGAAATAATTCAGGCGGTCAGAGACAGGATTTCCGTTCAAGCGTGCTTTTTTTTTGCTTGTGCACGGGAATATTTACGAGCAAGGCTAGCAGAAATGTGTAGTAGTAATGAGAAATCTGCAGCTTTATTAGGAAATTAATTAAGTAATGTAGAAAGGAAACCTCTCCACTGAACGTATACAGACTATTCCAAAGCTAAGCTCGTATCGTTTACAAAGATCTTGAAATTGCGGATGCAGAGTGTTTACGTGTCAAGTAAGACATTCAATTAGCATTAGGGTCATTTCATATAACACTAATTGAGTCATTGGACTGTTTAGGTTAATATCGAAAGTAAATGCAAAAGGTTTAAACGCGAAATGCTTTTGCTAATGTAAATATTGACCTAATCATGCATTCTAACTTTCTTGACAAAGGACAAAATACCATCGGCAAACGTCATTAGAATTTTTGAAAGCTCTTGAATTTCAGTAAAAATTCGTTGAATTTACCTTATCTTTTACAGACGCCATATAATAATTGTAGTTAATTTATCGTTATTTAATTATCGATGCTAAACTAATACAAAGTTTTACGAGAAACTTTGTTTCATTATTAGAGTTGTATTAGCAGACTGACAGGTAAACAAATACATTTGGCAATGCCTATTAAAAGCATTCAAACTGAGACATGAATTTAAAATGCACTTTGAAGTATTACATTGTCAAATGCATTGAAATTTATTTCAAAATG
This sequence comes from Rossiulus vilnensis, assembly GCA_034700785.1. Lineage (NCBI taxonomy): Eukaryota > Metazoa > Arthropoda > Diplopoda > Julida > Julidae > Rossiulus > Rossiulus vilnensis. The sequence goes on along the minus strand of JAQIXS010000656.1, from coordinate 26,993 downwards.
AAAGTCTCAATCTACGTGCATTTCGTAAATGCATTTCTTTTGCATATGGGCAGGAGCGGATACCTGAAATACACGTAGAACCTGAACTCATGGAGGCCATATGTATGCCAGTGGGTACCAAGGATGCTCATATCGCCATACTATTTGTTTAAAAATACATGAAGCTACATACATGTACATCGTGGAATTTAAACTAGTGGTATAATCTCTGAAACTGAAACCACACCCACCCTATTCCTCCTTACCTCTCCTCCTTAGATTAACAAATGTCTGCATATTATTCATTATGAGTGACGTTAAGTGTTGTATACGTAATTTAACGAAAAATTCCGCAAGTAAAAAAGCCATATTTTTGATTAAATGTAAATGCATAAAGTTGTGACACTTTCATTTTAGTTCCACCTGTTATTGCCGGTAAGACGAAAAACAAGGTGGTAACTGTTGATGAAGGAAAACCTGTCCGTCTCTCTTGTGATGCCGCCGGAAAACCAACCCCTTTAATAATCTGGGGAAAAGAAGATAACGAGACGATGAAAACGGTTACCTCTATAAGTGAGAGAAGTTTAATTTGTCAAAAAATTCAAGATTGTTTCAATCCATTTGTGTATTAAAATAAAGATCGCTTTTTTTTCAGCAAATCTTTTATCCAACCATTTTTTGGAATTCCCCAAGGTTAATCGCAAAGATTCAGGACGGTATGTCTGCATCGCAGAAAACGGGGTCGGAGCATCGGATTCAAAAACAACCACATTAGAAGTGATATGTAAGTTGTGTTTGCTGCTTTAATAAAGGTCTATTATTCAGTTTGTCAAAAGGTGCCCAGCGGTGCACAATTTTCATAATTTCAGCGGTTATTTCCCTAATTTCACAAAAACTGTCACCTTTGATGCGGAAATTTGCAACCCAAATTTGTTTTTCTGTATTCAAAACGAATAATGGAAAACAGGATCATAATTAAAACAAACATAACCATAAATTATCATAACATTACCACAACAGTTGTTCGGTGTTTACTAAATAATGCCCATCATTCGTGCTTCAAATACTTTTTATACCGGTAATTTCTACATTCATTTTCTTAAATGTAGAATCGATCGTGCATGAGGGTTTCAGCTTTGGTTTATAAGTTCAGTTCCACTGCTGTTCCACCGTTCCACGACCAAAAAAATTGGCTTCCCTGCATGGCAAACTTGACTTGCTGTATAACTTGTTTTTTTCAAATTTCTTAAATTTAAAAAAAAAAGCTGAAACATTAGTGAACGACCAATTCTAGATTGGGGGAAAGAAATTTAGCAATTACATGTACAGTATAATGAGTGTTTGAAGCAGAAATGTAGTAATTTTTTGCATGATAGGAATGCTTTGGCTCATACTTAACAGCGCATATTTTTTAATGCTTTTATATTACCAAAATAAATGCAATGAATGATCTATACTTAAATCAGTCTAATTGGAGTGCATATAATTTATCATATAGTCAAACCATTCATAAAGATTCCCAACGATGTGGTGGGCGCAGTAAACGGAAGCTACGCATTGTTGGAGTGTTATATTGAAGCATCCCCCCTTTCATTGCACGAGTGGCAGACAGAGGAAGGAGACGAAATCAAAAATAATTCTAAATACAGCATTGCCATTAAGGAAGATGGTTATAAGACCTATATGACATTGAACATCACAAACATTGGACCCAGAGATTACCAAACGTATACCTGCATAAGTAGAAATCATCTGGATAAAGCGTCAGGAAAGGTTAAAGTTATTCGTAAGTTGCATAATATGTCTAAAAATGCTAGACTGTAAGGTCGGTATCAGCGTCAATTCGTGATGTAACAAGGCATGTTCATCACAAATATTACAAAATGGGCAACACAATAACACCTTAAAGGTTTCTGTTTATGAACTTAAACTGACCAATTTGTGCAAGTTGCATAGCAGCGTTTATCTATATTACATTTCGGATAACTGCCAGACAAGCATTGTTTTAGAAAACTAAATGCATGAGTCTATTTTTAGTACAAATTTTTTGCTTCCTGTTCTTTGCAATGATTTTTTTTTTCATTTTTAGCATCTGTTACCTCGCTCCAGAAATCTACATTAGGCAAAGCAGTAGAAGATGGACATGGTAAAAATAATTTAGTATTTTAAAATGGATACATCTTTTTAGATTGCTCCAGAAATTGAAATCGCATTGTTTCGTTTTTTGTGATGTTTAGCACAGCCGGAACACAGAGGAATAGAAGATCTCTGTAAGCCTGTATGCCCGACATGTGAACCTCCGCCAAAGGAAAAACATTGTCCAGATAAAGGCAAGGCTTAAATTTATTTTGAAACACTTGCCATTCAACTATCTTTTAAACGTATACTGTATAATGTGAACATTTAGGAGGAGCGTATCATGTTAAGTTGATCAAGTTTTGGCAAAATAAGGACGGAACGTGGAACGAGACAGCCAAGAAATCAACAAGTCAGTAATTCTACTCTATTCATATCGTCCGTTAAAAGAGATCCATGTTCAAATACATGTACATGCATGGTCTTGAAATTCCACATCCACAGAGTAGTTACTCTAAGACACGTTTACAATGCACTCTAGATATAACTTAATCGTTTTATTATACCTGTACTAAGTTGAACATTTCTTTTTTGTTTGCAGAGTGTCGTCTGGAGGTAGTGGGAAAACCCGTGTATAACCGGTTCACCAACTCACCGTATGGTACCTGGATGATGGAATCGTATCCCAACAATCTGCCTGGCGAAGACAAATATTGGGTGACGCATGAAAACGACTCGATGCAATTGCTTGAATATCCGAACATTACAGCTTACCGGAAAGATTCTCACTCTGTACCCTATCAGCTTAAATATCCATTCTGGGTAAGTAAACATGTGCACCCAATTTCTTATCAGACACTGCTAAGCAGTAAGACACACGTTGTTAAAATACGGAGCTGGGCACTTTTTCAAGTTTAAGCTATCTGGTCTGATAATAAGTTAATGCTGTCTTGCTTTCTAGGTCTTGGTTATCGCTTTGTGTATCTCAATTATTATTGCGTATTGCCATGATACATGTATCTGGTGAATGTTTTTTAAATGATCGAAACTTAGTTTATTCAAAGTTTATTTAAAGCAAAAAAAATGATTTCTCATCTTATGTGTTAAATTACTTTATATGCAAGCATTGAATTATTTTTTACTTGCACAAATATTGTGCGTCAAAAGATGCCATCTAAGTAGAGCAGCTGTTCTCAAACATATTAACATTGCGACCCCCTTTTTAGATAGTCGATGTTAAATTAGTATCATTCTATAGAACACATTTTAATCTGCCAAAATTTGGTTGAAATGTGTATTGTTTTTTTGTTTCTAGTTTATTTGTTCTAAAAATGTGTTTTTTCTAGTTTATTTAACTAGAAAAAACACATTCAATAGTCTAGGTAATTGGAGATAGCGTTGTATTTTTAAACATCTCAGTCTTCTTAAAAAAATTGCCCCATTTAAAACCTTGTTTAACATATACCAAACTGTCTAAATTGATTGCGTGTCTTACAAAGTTGATCTAGCGCAGGGGTGTGTAACCAATTTTTTTTTAAAGTAGACACAATTCTGGTGAACGAGAAGTAAAATTCGCCACATAATGTAAAATTGGTATTATTTTTGTATTTTTGCTCTTGACTTTTTGTGATCAGCTACTATAAAACCATGAAAGTTCACGAATCCACATCATTAGACTATTGTTTTATGGCAGCATCTTCTGCATTTTTAGGACATTTTTGTCTTTTCATACGTTGTTGATGGGAATGCCGTAAGCGAAAGTCATAAAATACCTAGTTCCAAATCATGAGCTATAATCCATATTTTTTAAATATGCTGATCAATACATGTAGTAATAATTAAGTCAACGCCGGAGGCGAAATTTTTAAAAAAATGAGAAATTATGGATTTTAGCCTATATTTCTGTGCAGTTTTTGTTTAAAAATTATCAATTAAATGTATGATAAAAGACGAAAATGTTGGCAAAGCTCAAATTGGAGAAATTTATTTCATATGCATTGCCATGAAATGTTTGTAGAAATGTTGATAGTGACGTATTTTAGTTCGTAAATTTAAAAAAGAAATTGTTTAGAGAAATGCTTAATATTAATGAAACGTCTTATATGTAGCCAAACGTTAATTTTAAAAAACACCATCTTTGGCGGTTTGCCATACGTTCTTGTCCAATTCTCCACTTGAGACAGTTGGTGTATCAAGCTTAAGTTTCCTACAAATTTAGCATTGTTGGCATAAGGTGCGTCAGCAGATCAGCTCTACCACTGGCTCAGTTGGGTCATTTTTGCCGTTTCAGGGCAATAATCACGTGATATTCAACGGGTCGTTTTACTACCACAAGAACGGTTCGGACGACATGGTTCGCTTTGACTTGAGCACGAAATCCACTTTCACTTTCAAAGTGCCCAACCACAACTACTCGAGAGGTGACTTTCTGTACAGCACGGGCTACAGCTACTTGGATTTTTCGGTGGACGAAATTGGACTATGGGTTATTTATGGCTTGCAAGAAAACAACACAGAAATCATGAAAATTGATCCTATAACCCTGGAACCACAGGTGGCTTTTAACCTAAGCCTGGACCACCACACGGTAGGCGACATGTTCATCATCTGCGGAGTTTTGTACGCTGTGGACTCGATGAACGATTTGAAAACCAGTATACGTTTAGCCTACAGCCTCATCGAAGACAAGGTCATAGATGTCAATATTCCCATCTCCAATCCGTTTAAGAACAACACCATGATGGGTTACAACCCTCGCAAAAAGATCATTTACAGCTGGGACCATGGACATCAGCTCTCCTACCTTGTTAAGATCGTGGGTGTTAAACACGTCGAGAACAATGCCACGAATAAAATACAGTGACCTGCGTTTATAAGTGCCCCAAAATATGTGGACTATGAAATAAAAACTAGCGCGGGATGGGTGCATTTGCTTAACCCACGGATTTTCTAGCAAAGATTTGCACCAACTTCAAATTAGTGTAGCCTCTGATTAAGGCAGGTTTGAACTTGTTGCATTGTTATCGCTGATGTTGCGCATCGCAAAAGACACCCGAAAGTAGTGCTTGTCGTTGCCACTGATGTTGGGGCAGTCGAGCATTGCAGAGCTGCTGTGAATGATTGCCTGTTTATTTGTTTTTATTTAGTCAACAAGGTGATTTCATTATTTACTAACCATCAATTAAGTGTATAAGAAGAATTGATTAATACCTTACGAGAATTAATCGTATTGATGAAAATTGGCCTTACGTTTCATACATTAATTATGAATAAAAATTGGCAAATACCATTGACAAGGTTTAAAATTGAATAGGTACTTTAAGGACTGGAAATCATCGTCATACAATCGTGTTGCAATGCATGGAGGTGTCAACCAGACATCCCTGTATAAACTACTAATAACAATAATACTATCAAAAATCTCGAGGAATAAAACTATTCTACGTCGTTTCCCATCGAAATATTTCGAGGAAAATTTCGATTTTCCTATGAATATTTATAAGGCTGGCTTTAAGCTATCGTCTAGCTCTAAACAAACAAAATCCTCATAAAACATAAAAGTTGGGGATTCTGACTTTTCAAGCAATGTATTTTTGTGTGTTGTTGTTATAATAAAATTGATCAAAATTAGTTAAAATCATCAACAGCACTGCAAACTATCCGAACTTCATGCCCCATGGTCGCACACCTGAATTTTATTAGTTATTTTCTTTTATTATTTTATTAATGAATTGGTTTCCAACAATTGTCTGACCTGCAAGACAGCTTTTCGTCTATCTGCTTGCTCATAAAGGTAGGTGATATATTTTAATCGAATGTATACTTTGCACCATTTAAAATAAACCACACTTGTAAAGAATTTGCTTAAGACCGGCCCAAAAAATGCACCACTATGTCCACTAGAGTCTGAGTTACTTTTATAATTGTAAAATGCCCCGTTTATTTATAAAAATGCACTAAATAACTAAACTAATTTATTTTTCAATGTTTGACGTTTTCAAGAATTATGTGACTAAAAATAAAAGCGTGGGGTACTCATTGTAAGTGAAATCTTTTTTCATAGGCCCCATCAATTCAACGTAAACGTATGCAGGATTAAATAATTAAAGATTGTTCAAAAAAGCAGATGATAAGGTATGCTATAATGCATTGTGAAATGTAATGTTGATAACACTGGTTTAAGTAACATGACCTATCATTTTTCTTAGAAATGCACCAATTCCTCTGCAACAGTAAAGTTGATTAAAGTAAGAAAGAGGAAAAGTAATACAGGTAGCGATGATGATTAGTTGATACATGTGTTTACTAGTGTATTATCAATGCATACTATATAAAAGGATACTTTTAAAGGAATTAAATCTAAAATACGTTATAATGGCGCTCCACGCTTTTATTTTTAATAATATAATTCTTGAAAATGTTGGACATTAAAAAGAAATTATTTGAGTTTTTTTAGTATCAAGTCAAATCAAGGTCTTTCAGCAGATAACTTGACTTAACACTAAAATAATTTCTTCTTATTGTTTTTCATTTTCAAGAATTAAGTGACTAAAATAAAAGCGCATTTTAAGTGGTTTTTTTCACACTTGTCGACAGCGTATTAATTCGATTCCGTTTTGCATAGTGGACTAATTTGACGACACCATTTCGTTATTTGTCCTACTTCTGAAAAATCCTGTATTATCGTGACTGTCGATACTTAACAACGGAAAGTGCTCAGTTTGAATTTTGATAACCACACTTGCCACTTGCCAGACCGCTGCCATAAACTTGTTTTTTTTTTTTTTGGAAATGTTGATTTTCACGCCCACAGCGCGGCGCTGGTTTGTGGCCATTCCAAATTGCAGATGGCGCTGCTTGCATCCATGGAATCGGATCATAGTGGTACGTAGGCGCAAAATAAAACTTGTTTGATTTCATTTCTGTTATGTATTAATTTAAAACCCATTGTTAATTGCGTTCGAACTATGCGTCACCCGTATCGTTCTGCCGCGTACGAAGATTTTGTCGCGTAATTCACCTTCATAACAGGAGTTGTGAGTGGAATGCTTTCTGGAATGGCGTCCAGCGGGGTATCGAGAGGTTATTTGAGACCAGGTTTCAGCCGTTCGCCACCGTTTCTTATGATCGGGCTGATAATTACAGCGGGGATTTCAGCGTTCAATTACTGGAACTTATCGGCCCAGTATGCCGACCTTGTGAAGGAAATCACCGAGCTTCAAGACCACGTACATTTGGTCACTTTGAAACGGGAGACTGCCGAAAAGCGAGTGGATGCCTTGCAGCAAAGGCTCAGTGAGTCGGGGGATCAGTTGGGCCAAATGAAAATCGCAATGGACGAAAAACTGAGGCAGGCGAGGCTCAAGGATCAGGAGATCGAAAGGCTTCAGTTAGAAGCGAAGATAGCAACAGAATTAGGGGTAAGTGCATGAAGGTTCTTGCAAATTGACACGTTGATTGATGCTGACGTATATTATGGATGACCCAAGTTCCCAACCAGTTTGGAATCGTCGCCCTCGCAACTGCTGCATTATGGTAATTGACTATGCACACACTAATATAGTACAGGTTATTTGACTGTGGTTGCCCTGTACACTGTGCTGTGGGGTGTAAATTGACCTGTTTTTTAGAGGTATTGATACTGCAAAAGTTCATTCTCCCTTTAAATCTGGTTTACTGTGATTGCTTTGCAGTGACCTGAAGTTATCTCTTGAGCAAGTGATGTTTACATTTTGTAAACTTACTAAACGCTAATGATTAAGACAGCCTGGAAGTGCATTAGACTTGCAGATTTGACCAGAGAATCTCTGATTACAGTGTAGGATACATGTACTGAGTGAAAAACGTGTCCCTAAGCTATTGAGCTAGTATCAACAAATTAGCATCAGGCGTCCATAGCTAACCAGTTTGTTATGCATTCATAGTTTATAGCAAAACGTGAACACAAGTTTCATGAGTGCTTTAAATGTGATTTTTGTTGTATGGTTAATAAACTTCTGGCAATCTAATTGGAGACATTCCTCATCTAAAGGCTCACAAAATTGACGTTATTTTTATTTCATTTTTAGAAGAAGCAAAATGCATCTCTAGAAGAACTTCGCCAATTGAAGCGTAAGTGGTTGTGCTATTTGACAAAAAATTGGGTATTAGATTTTAACATGATGGATTAATTTGTTTCATCTTTTTAAAGGAGAACTAGATCAGTATAAATTAAATAATAGCATTCTTCATGAAAAGGAGGTTTTGCTGCATAATACAGTAATTGATCAGAAGTGAGTGAATTTGTATTATTTTCTCTAAACGAGTAAAAGGACTGTGCCATGTCAATGACTATTTCATCATATTTTTATAGAACAAAAATGGCCGAACTTAGCCTACTTGTATCTCAAAACCGAGAGAAGGTTGGTTTCCTATTCAATTTACATTTATTTTACTCCAGTTTTTGTTTCTGTAAAATTCAAAAATGATCGTTTGTCTTTTAAAGGTTCCTTCAATTGTCCAATTAAGTCAAGGAAAAACTGGTAAGTGATTATAACCTTGCATTAACATCCTTGCACTGCCATTGGCTTTTATTATGGTTATAAGTCCTGCTGGATAATTGGTAGCTCATCATCTTATTTCCTGACTTTATAGCTAAATTAGCAGTAGCACTTACCACCCACTTAGAAAATCATTTCATGTATTGTTATGGATAAATGAATGGGGGATCTTCTTTATAATCGTTGATTAAGTTAAAATTTAAAAAGAAATCAATAACACAAGCCTCGTTACCAACATCATTGTTAATATTGTGGCACACTAGTTGTGTTAATTTCTTTACCTGGAAATATTCTAAGCACTGTCATATAAAAGCCATCACATTAAGTAGTCTTAATGCAGCCCTAAAGGCCAAATCAAATACAATTGATCTTTAGAGTGATATAATTGAAATATTACTGAAAAACCACAATAGCATGATCCACTCTTTTTTGGCAATCTTCAATTAACCAGTTTGTGTTACTCTTTATAAAATTGAAGTTGTCAGCTATTCTGAGCCAGTTTGCTTTGTATCAAGCATTGGACTGTCCGTTTCATCTAAGGAAATTTGTTATATTAAAGTAATAACCTTTTATAGTGATGTTATCAAGTTTTAATGTTCTATTTTGGAAAAGGCTTCTTTCTTAATGCTGGGAGACTTGCCTAGTTCCTCAGTGGTCTGGTCTCTGTATAACAAATAATAGTGATGCTCTAAATCATTCTGTGAGCATTTTATAGGAATTCCATGAAACCATTTAAGAAAAACAAAAATAAATAGCAAGTAATTGGAAATTGGTGTATAACTTCTCAGCAACACATAAAATGCAGTGATTGGATGAATCTGTATATAGAGTACTTTCTTTACTTTACAATGGCTCATTGGCTGCAATTGCTAATTTTAACCTTGATTTCTGATTTTCTTTTTCGATAACATTTCAATGACAGTTATGTAATTTCAAGGTTTTACTGGCATATCTCACTTCAAAAATTCCCATACAAGGCAATGACTAGTAACTATGTAGACATTTCTTTAAAGCTTGTTATGGGTGAAGGGAAGCTTTTAGCATACAATACATTGCAATGCTTCCATACTTTCTCTTTCACTTTCCGTGCAAATTACAATTAAGTCAAATATAAGAATTCTTTACGCAGTCAAGACTACATACTGTAAATACTAACTGTACATCAAAATTACCCGTTTTCACTTGTAGCAGATGACGTTCGTGGCCAGCTGAAGTTGCTTAAGCCAGGAAGTGTTCATATTCATGCCATTGGATTACGTGGAATGAAAATCCACCCAGGAGGCCCGCTTGTATGGCCTTCTCTGTAATGAATCTATGCTGTATGTCAACATAATATCGTGAAATCTAATCACTGCTATTTGTGGGTGTTTATACGAAAAAAATTGCAAACCCAAGGAAAATGTTAGTTTCAATTTTTCTCAAAATGTGTATGTTATTGCATGAACGACTGCTTGATAATTTGCAGTTCAATATAATGAATTTAATTCAATGCTTTAAAAATATGCAATGCTTGACGTATGGAATACGTTAGCTTAATAAAGGAGTAATCATGCAGAAATGTAGTTAAATTAGCTGTTAATGGGAAAGAGGAATTGGCAGATAATGCGTGACTTTGATAAAGTATTCCTGCATTTTAGCGTTATATTTCCTAAAATTTTGCTTATAAATCAGCTATTTTGACTGCACATTTTGTTGATTATTAATTCCGATATTTTTCCCTTAAAATGTGGTTTCATTCAAATGTCAGGTTTATTCACTATAGTAAATACAGTTATTGCTGTGTTTTTATTATGTTTGGCAAAACACCTAGTTATGAAATAAAAGGAGCAGTAAAAACTTTGTAGTATGTACATATTGAACTATTTTTATTTACTTAATATAATATTAAATTTAGTACAGTACCCATTTTACTTGCTAGCATCATGTAGTAATTTGCTGATTTTGATCATAGGCTACTACACCATTGTTCACCGAAGAAACGTATTATTTTCATATTACGATAAATCTGTGATGTGTCTCAACTTATTAACATAGAATTTGTAATAATGATTTTAATTCATAGTTTCACATTTAATACTGTGCAATTGTTTGACAGGAAAGGAAATTTCCCATGAGAGTACACCTGTAAAAATGAGTTCAAATAAGGTAAATACGCCACGTTTAGTTTCTTAATAATCAATAGTTAGAAGTTATAAGCTCTACTGTTTTCAACAATAAATGTTTACAGACGTTGCAAATATGACATAATTTCAAGAGTAGACCTATTAATGATTGTTCACACTTATTTTAATCTATAGTTAGTGCATTGATCTAAGGAATACAAACCATATTATTTTTTTCAATATTGCATAATAGGACTAAATCTTACAACATCTCATCAATGTATACATTATATTTTACTGAACTGTGACTAAGCTTTGGTAAAAATCTAAAGCCACAGTTTTTCTATGGTATAGAAATTGTATAAATAATTAAAACTCGATCGTACTTAATTGTTTGCAGGAAAAAGCAAATGACGGCTCTGTGGATGGCGGTAAAGAAGTGGAAAAAATAGAAACTCCATTTAGACAATTCCAAGATTCTGGTGTTGAGGCAGAAAACAACGAAGTCAAAGATGCAAATACTGGCCATAAAAATCATTCGGTGGATATTGAAGGTCAAAATGGTAATTATGATTTTGGGTTGTGGGAAAACCGTAATCCTAAAGATATGCCTGCTGATGATCAACTGGAAGAAGATGACGGAGGTTTTAGTGTCAATAAAACCTCATTAGCTCTCCCTTCTATTCAAGCTTTTCAAGAAAATCCTAATCAAATTCCCAAAATAGCGGATGTGTCTGCAGTAAATCCACTAACACAATCTGGAAACAAAACTGTGAATTATAACATGGAAAGCATCAGGAGACCTCAGTTACCTACTAAGAAATCTATGGCGCCCCTTGTACAAAAAATGCTGCACATGGACTCAGTAAAACGAGAAAATCCAAAAGAAAGTATGGAAAATCAAGAAATTAATTTGGATATGAATACCAATGTGTTAAACAAACCATTACTAAGCCATCAAAAATATTATCAGGAAGCAGTGGCAGAAGAGCAGAATATTGAAGCGCCAGATATTCCTCACAACAAAATTGTAAATGTCCCTGTTGAAACAAAGGCATTGAATGTCGAGCAAGATAGCGGAAAGTTATCAAATGTTCCAGTTACTCACAAAGTAATGCCATTTGATGAAGTTTTCGATAACGTGGCAATTTAAATACCAGTATTTATGAATTGAGATGAAATTGTGATTTATACTCTTCCTGAATTGATTTTTTATTCAAGCTTTTTTGAACACAAATAGTGGGTAATTTTGAGACGCTGTTCTTGATTCATTAGATGGTACCATGTAAAAACTGCATTAAGATATGTTACGTGCCATTATGTACAGATTTTAATAATATACAGAAACATCGTGTAGGATTGTTACTTTGCTCGACATATTATTTTGCACACAATGAGAAATTGCCATTTTTCTACATAAATTTTTCTAATTTTTATTTTCCAATGCAAAAATCTTGAAAAATAACATCAAGTATTTGTTCGGAGGTGATCTCACCAGAGATGTTGCCAATTTGCTTGGCACCCTTCTGCAACTCATACGCTGCCAGAACAATGTCACTGTGTTGTTTCAAGAGATAAGCTTGCAAGTTAACAACGCAATAGGTCAAATGAGTTCTGTGGCGTGCTTGGGTAAGACTAGGACTCTCACTTGTCGGATTAGCACACCTGAAATGTATAAAAAGAATTACTAGTTTTTTGTTAAAAATTCCCTACACACAATTTCTGAATGTCTTTATTCAGAAATTAGCATGAAATTCTATTAAAAATGCACATTTCTTTTCTTTATAATGTGAAACATTCTGTATTGAGTTGTTAATAATTTTGCTTCAAATATGTTTAATCATGTGCCATTTAAAGGATGCTTAAATTTGTATATACAGCAGATACATTAAAATATCTTGTAAAGTTTGACCTGACAAGCATGTCTTGAATCAATATTTGCCGTTTTCTTTTTCTATCAAACGTATGCTAGATAGGTGCAGTTAATTTAAAGAGATGGATAACTACGTGTAATAGTAGCATATATGCACTGATCCTTTTTGAAGATATTACCAAAAGTGCGTTAACCACTCGACCACTGGTGCCAGATATAAATTAAGGGTGAGGAAATGTCACCCATTCATTCCAAAATTAACATCATCTAAGCATGGGTTCTACTTGCCAGGGCCACATATTTCAGTTTAAGTTCAAATTATTATCCGTGATTCATTGATGTTTTACATTGTGCACTGATATGTTGTGCATGCTATAGTTTAATGTTATACACATGCACTATAACTTCAAAATGTCTTACAAAGATCCGACGTGCAATTTTAATTCTTCCATAAATTGCAGCAATCCGTATCCAGTTTTACAAGATATCCCCACTAGTGTTAACTCATTTGGAGAATTCACAAATTTGGGCAGCTGTTCATTTATCAAGTCCATTTTATTGACAACCACCATTATCTTTCCCAGCCCATTGTAATTGATTGGGATAGTGCCATTCTCCTGACATTCATTAAGCGATGATTTTGTTGAAATATTTTCTATGCCCAAGGTTTTCAGTGCAATCTGTGATAATTGGTATACATTTTCACCACCATTACAGTGCTTGGTTAAGAATAATGCATCAAGCATTATTATTAAAAGGTCTGCATTATGGGCTCTGGAAGAAAAAAAAACGAGTTCTTTAAATTGTGGTCTATTGAATTTGGAACTACACAAACATTGTTTGAAACAAGGGTTCACCGTGCTAAAGCTCTCTTCATGCCTTCCTGTTCAATTGTGTCAGTGGATTCATGAAGACCTGCTGTATCACTGATTAAAGCTGGGTATCCTCCTATATTCACTGCACACTCCACTACATCGCGAGTTGTTCCTGCTATAGGTGACACGATGGCAGAGGGCCTTTGTGCTGTAACGAAATTGATTAAAGCACAATGAAACAGTTTCAAAATTAGAAACTGGAATAAAGTAATTGTAACTTTATCGTTTTGTGTCAACGATACGTTTTTAGCGATAATTCTGACGAATTATCCAAGTTTTTTTTAAGCTGTCACAAAACATTTGCAAGTATTTCCAGAATTACTTTTGTTTTATAATAACCAACCATGAAATACTAGATGTTCACATGTTGTTCTACAAATGTACAACTTCAAATTATTTCTGTAAAGCCTCATTTTTCGTTGAATTTTACGGATACTAAATGCATCTTCAATTTAGTGATAAATCTTACTTACAAATATGGTTGAGCAAACTGCTTTTTCCAACGTTAGGACTCCCTACGATGACAACATGAACACCATTCCGAAGGCGTTCTCCACGCCTGTTGTCTGCCAAGTGAGTTTTGATTTCTCCAAGTAATGCTTCCACTTCTTTTTGAACTAAGTTGTACGAATATATTACGACTTGTGTTTGGGATAAGTCGTTTTCAATGTTTTCATCTTCACTGTAATCCATGTAGGCTTCAACATGAGCAATTGCCTAAAATTGGGATGATAATATTTGTATAAATATTCAGATGCTCTAGAAATCCATAGTTTCGTTAAACAACCTTTATGATTCTCTGCCTCCAAGCACAATAAATTCTGTGCAACTCCCCATCCATTTGTCTTAATGCCTGTTTCCTCTGGGCTTCCGTTTCAGCCTGAATGAAATCTGCTAACCCTTCAACAGCTGTAAGATCTAGTTTCCCATTAAAGAAGGCTCTATTTCGGAATACAATTAATTAATGAGAAATATAAAACCACTAGCTAGCGTTTCTGCAGCATGGTATATGGCTTGTGTCACAGTACCTCTTGGTAAATTCTCCAGGTTCTGATGGGCTAAATCCTGGTAATTTTGACAAAGCAGTCAGTACAGCCGAAATGATTGCAGGTCCTCCATGTATATGAAGTTCACAACAATCTTCTCCAGTAAAACTTGCTGGGGCTGCGAAACGAATAAAAGCATCATCAGCCAAAACACTCAACTTTCCTTATCCAATATATGATGAAGACATCACATGCGTCCAAAGCAATTATAAGGGAATTTAGTTTCTCTTATAGCACAGGTAAGAAATGTGATCTAGCAATGAACTGAACAAGTATCGCAAGCAGCAAACACGAGCCAGCAAGTTTGAGGTGTGACATGTGATGGATTTAAATTTTAATTGCCTTTAAACCATAACAAAATTCCTTTGTCGAGTCTTTCTCTAGATTGAGGATCTAAGATGTTCGTGAGAGTGGCCCTCCTAGGTTCTGGTGGCTTCTTCAGGTTGGTCACTTTACTAAACACTTGTAACGTATCCGGCCCGCTCACTCTTATGACAGCGATACCCGCTTTGCCATGTCCTGCATTAAACATGAAATATTCGAATAAAATTAAAACTATATTACAGATAGAGTTGAGAGGGTGAAATAGAGCATGAGGATACCTGTGGATAAAGCGAAAATTGTGGCTGCTTTGAAACTATCAAAGTTATCAGTAGTCGACCTAACAGATGATCCTAACATTACAGATAGACATGTCGAAACGGATCTTCTGTGAAAAAGCGATGCACGCATTGCTTGTCTGTTGATTTTACCAAAGATCTTTTTAAATTTAAGAAAAAGGCGGCCTCCCGACGACATCATGTGCACTGAGTCAAATACTATAGCAGACGCTTTCAGCCAGTCACGGGTTCAATTTATCTGTCTTTGATTAGCTCACACCATGATTTGGCCACGCCCCTTTCGTGTTCAACTATCGTCGTAAACCCACATACACGTGTGTAAAATTTTTCTATATAAATAGAATACCTACAGTGTTTTTAATATTATTATATCGTAAGCAGTCAGTTTTAAAATGTCAAAAAGCAAGGCAGATTCCTGCAAGGTTAGTACTTCACTTATTGAACTGTGCCATTATTCTGCTATTTAATAGATTTGATGTAGTGTTTGCTAAGTGCCAAATCACAGTACTGCCAATACTAGGATAAGAAGGCTATATGGAATCAGTTTTTGACGATATTGCACAATTAAATGATGATGACCCTTTGAAAATCTTTACAATATATGTTTATTAAGCAGCAATTTGGTTTAATGTGGCGCATAGAGATTTGTTATTCTATATATTGGCAGTGGGCAACGCATTTTGTAATTCCACTGTAACTTGTGTTATTTTGTGTGCACATATCTAGACAATTGTATAGTTTGTGTGATATTATCGGCGACAAAATGGCTTCGAAATACTTTACGGCCCCAGAAATTACGTTTCTTTTTAGGTTATATAACAATTAACTGATGCAAAATGAGCTCAGAAGTTCCACTTGAGTGATCATTCAGATGATGGTTGTCATTGTCATTGACAATAATTACTCCATTGTTTAATTCGTTTTAATTATTCTGTTTATGTCCCGGGGCCAGTAATGACTGTGTAACACAAAGATGTACTGTTGGCTTGTTATCAAAAATTTCTCTCGTTTGTGCTAAAATTCGTAATAAAAATATTTTTCCATGAAAGATATTATCGAGTAACGATATTATTAGTGGTTTTTATGTATTTGTCCAGTTATCCTATTTGCAACGAGAAAAGTGTATTATTCCAATTTTAGGATTCAAATTAACTTTATAATCCTTTCTTATACAAACCTCAAAAATTAATTAGCCCTACCTGCAATCGAAAAGTTTTGGAAATAGGTTTTAATCTCGGCCAAGATACAGGATATTACCGTTTTCAATACTTGCCTTTAAATCTGGTATTTAGGAATACCGTGAAAAAGGAACTGAATGTCTGAAGAAGGAAAAGTATTTGGAAGCTGTGCTGCATTATACTTTTGCAATCAAATTTGATCCACGGAATGCCGAACTATACAGCAATCGGTCCTATGCTTTTTTTAAAAGTGGGCAGTGTTACTATGCCCTCCAGGATGCTGAGCAAGTCATAAAAATTCGGCCCAGTTGGGCAAAGGTAATTGCAAGGATTTTTATTATCATTAATAATTTTATTTGAAATTTGGAATACAAAATCCAAAGAGTTTAAAAGTTTCGACATTTTGTAGCAATTTGCCATATTGTAAATCTGTCATATATTTTAAACTACTTAGTAATGCTTTGCAACAATAAAGAAGTATAATTTAAAAAGATTATTTAATATGGTAAATGAGTTGAAGGTTTATCTTATGGTGTAAGACAAATCTAAACTGTAACATTTGAGTAATGTATGATTGTTTGACTTTTGAACAGGGTTTTTTTCGCAAAGCATAGGCCCTTTTTGCTGCTCAACGCTATGAAAGTGCATTAGAAGCTTACCAGGTAAAATATTTTTTTCTCTTCCACTTAGTATGTTGTTCTACAGGATTATTCTTTTGCATAATTTGACATGTGTTCATTTTTAGAAAGCATTGCAACTTCAGCCGGATGATGCCAGTGTTCCATCATTCATTAGTAGAACTAAAGTAGAAATAATAAAACTGAGAAGACGTAAGATTTCAAGATAAATGGTCACATTTTTAAAACAAAATTGTTACCTATAATAAACTTTCCACGTGTATTTCTAATGATAGATGAGCAGCAGCTACCTTGGCTTGGGTCAGCTTGTGGTTTAGTATTTGGAATACTATGTGTACTATTTGAGTATGTTACTATAAATAATAAATTACTTCAGGTAGGTTCATGCGAATGTTCATGTTTTGTTTCTCTCTCAGTTCTGAATGTTTTTTTAAAAATTTGTATATGTTCTCTCTATTTTAGCATCCGTTACTTCAAGTGTCAATTATTTTATTATTGTCATTTGCTGGCTATTTCATAGCAAAGTTGATAAGGTTTGTACTACTTATACATTGTATAAATGCAGTATTTAATTCTTGGCTTAATAAGTGGCAGTTTTATATTTTAATGTTCTATTAAAACATTTTAGAAAGTACACCAGATCTTACAGAGACTCATTATTGGATAAGCCATTAGATTTATTTGGTGGTAAGTTTAACTAAATGATCAAGTTGTTATTGTTTTTTCTCACTAACCTGGAATATGATGCTATAGTCAGGATAGAAATTGTGTTAATTGATATTTGAGCAATTTGTCTATTTATGAACAGATGATGACGAAGGATTTGCAACGGACAAAAAAAAGGATTAAAGCATTCCAGTATCTTAAGTGATATGTTTTTAGGGCACAAGAACTAAGAAATTTTATCATGTTTTATGCAACATGCATATAATCCGGATATATCCGATATACTTAGCTCTTTCTGAGAATTTTTCTGAATGACAGCTAGTTTTTGGCGAATATTTTGCAATATTTTACTGTAATGCAATGTAAATGTCATAAAGTTGTAAATAATTTAATTTTAGGAACTTCCATTGGTTAGGAAAACTAGTTTACCTCTAGAAAATACAAAACAAATAAAATTTATTAAACAAAAAAAAATAACCTTTAGAAATTTATTTTTTTACTAATACTTCTGCTACATGCAGAAATCATTGTATTGTTTAAATAGAATGTGGTTTTATGAATTCAATGAAGATCTGCTCTAAAATCAACAACTGCACAAAATTTCTATGTTTTAGGTGGATATACTGTAGATAGTTTTATGGACACTATTGGTAAGAAATCATTCATTATTAAAACGTATTGCACAGTTGTCTGGTTTTCAGCTGGTTTAAAATCATAGAAAAAGAGTTGATCAAATGTAACATTATACATGTATTATAATTTTGTGTACTTATTAAAATTAAAAATAAATGTCCACTAGTATTTGATGTGATTGTGTAGTATTTGTTGAAAGTTAAAAATAAACGTTGTCCTTGACGGGATCCTCAATCAAATGTTTACAATTTTGTAATTAGTTGCACAATAACATTGCATAAAAGGAATTACTTTTTTTGTGAACGGTAGAAAAATGTGTATTTTATGAAAAGTTATTTATAATCATAACAAAAAATATTCAAATACTTTTTGTCTGGATCATTTACCTGAGCATGCATCCACTTTGCAAATGTTAATTAAGAATGTGCAACAGATTTGTCAAATACACGTGTATCAGGAAATGAACAAAACCTGATTCCTTCGCAAATTGACTTCAAATTTTCATTCATATTTCCCGCCGTTTCTTTTTCTGCAGCTGCTTGACATCTGCGTGGGGAATACAAAATAAGATGGCCACGTGGAACAAATGCACAAGCAAAGACGCTTCGAATAATAGATTTATTCTAGAATACTTGTTTTGAAATTTCTGAACTTTGCCTTCGAAGAAGCCTACCATTGTTGTTGGGACTGGGATCGTTATCAAATTTCGTCACAATGAATCTGCAAGTGACAGCCGAAACAGAGTCTTTCTCTAGTTTCAACATGAGCACCGCACATCCTCATCACAGTTCTCGCGTTAAAGAACCCGCGCATATTTCGTATTTGGAAAAATTTAACAATGAACTAAACGATCCAAGCTATTTCTTCGTGCCATGGCTGGAAAAACTTGAAGAACGTTCTAAAGTCAAGCGGGTTTACCTCGTTGGTGGTAATTATTTATCCTGCTTTAACCTTGAGTGTCTTCTTTGTCGGCAATACCTCGTCAGATTAGCAGAGCGGCTTATTTTTGACAGCAGTTTTTTCATTTTATTTGATTTTGCTTTGACTCCGGGTTTACAAAAATAGATTCTACCGTCCATGGAACACCATTCGATCGTTTCTTCTGCATAATATTTCAGAAACAATTTTTAAAATTTTCACAATAATTGCCACTAATAAGCCTAATATTGTTGATTTGTCGTTGTTATGCCTAAATGATGTTATGCTAGAGCATGAATAGCAAGAATATATTAGTTTGGTGGAACTAACGGGATCCTTGCATATAATTTGCGCAGTTGGAAGAATGTGGACATTTAACTTCAGGTTGGCAATGATGCTGAAAAGGCATTCTCTTCACCAGCTTGAGATAAGCATAGGGGGAAATTAAGATAATTACAAAGCGTCATCTTTTAGTTTCAAAACTAGATTACGGATGCGAGTAAAAAAATGCTACGAATGTTTGAAACCTTGATTATTTTAACTGATGCCTTGAACATCTGGCATAGCTGCAAATTAGGTGACAGAAAAGCATGCCAATATGAGTGAGAAAAGTTTAGATTTAACAGCTAGGATAGGTAAAGATCGATCTGAGCAACATTTGCTTCCACACCCATTCCTTGACATTAGAATTTGTGATCACATTGTGGTTGCCAAATATGTATTATAGACTAGGCATATATTGCTCTTGGCTGTTTAAGTTGAATCATGGATGGGGAAACTGAATGGCGTTCGTCTTTAAAATTCAGTATTCATGAACTATGCCTACATTCCTGCCAAGGTTGTCATAACCTAGAATTAGAATCGACTGCCATCAATGTTATAACCATGGCAACCCAGGGCTAACATTGCCATTGCTCTAAACTACTGTAGCAAATGGACCAATTCATTCATTTGGCATTATGTGATTCATGTTAGTGCGATGCATGCACTGCAGCTATTTTATTTGTGAAGCCTAAACATGTGAAATTGAACATTAAGAATTGGCCTTCACTAATTACTGGATTGCCCTACTTTTAGAATGTGATTCTAAGAGCAATGATTACATATAGGCCAATGTGGATTAGATAATGAAATGCGGGAAAAGATAAAACAGTTGTTTGTATTCGTTCTACGTTGCTTATAGATTAACACTGCTAGATATTCTGCTAGATATACACTCTAAATCGTTGTAATAATAGGGCTACACAGATTGCTGAATCATTATAGTAAGCCACGTATGCCTATGCTATAATATCACGAATATTGTTGGATTGACTAACACTGAATTTCCAAAAATCGTTGCTCCATCTCATTTCATTCAGTTTAATTTTGCTATTTCTGAAAAAGGCTTATTTTTTAAATTTAGATATCTTTGTGAAAACGTTTATTATTTTTAACACATAAGTGATTGTTTGGCAGCAGAATTAGTTATCACTTCGTTGAATGAAATCACTGAATATCAAACGTATACGTGTATTGCTGTTACATGCATCCCGATCTCCAAACGAGAGATTGCATTATGGTAAAATCCATGTGTTCTTGGCAATCAGCAGGCCAATCATGCTTGCAAAGACGTACACAAGGCTGCTGTCAAGGCAGTGACATTGTCTGACTTAAGACTATTATAACTTACAACCTTGAAACTGATGTTCGAAGGTCATTAATGAGAGCGTGCTTTTTGGCTGGCTAGACTAATAATCAGGGAGTCTTTCTAAGCAAGTGGTATAAACTGTAGGCCTGCAGTAATACATAAATTACAAGCAGCTTCATTATTCCGTGGTAGATGCAGAAGCAGGTTGCACAGTGCTGTTAGCCTGTTCGTAGGGGGTGAAACATTGCTTTCGCCGTTCACAACTTTTAATATTACACAAACTTCTATATAAATAAAAGCTAATGAGATTCCCTTTATTTAATTTAAGAGCTTGAACGTTTCCGCCACTTCCAACATAAATGTCCGCCTTAGAACCGTGCAGAAAATCAGATTATTATTATGGAAGGCATCAAAATGTACTGATTGAGGAAAAGGAAGTTCATTTCTCTCAAAATCTGGTGAAATCGTTCATATGACAATTTACTAAAGTATAGAAAAATATATTTTTCAATCGCTTTGAAAGATCACCTTTTGCAGATTTGCATCACCTGTAAGCTAATTGACTAAAGAACAGATGTTTTCCAAGAAAGAAACAATATTTGATGATATAAAACTTTGTACTTGTTATATTTCTCCCTTGGGGGCTGGTGTAGGGCAAAGAGCCAGCTTTTACCGTTGGTTTTTGCGTTGCATTGCAGTTGTTGTAAAACAATGCTAGATAAATATTGTTTCAGGGCTGTTTGAGCTTAGATACGGTAATTCGTGCAACATTTAGCCATTTACCTAGAAACAATTTCTGGGTTTGCAATGGAAACCAGCTAATTATTGATAAATGTTGTTCAACATTATTTGATGTGATTTTAACTAATTATTTTGTAGTCGCTGAGTTTTCTGTTTATCTCAAAATTAGTTTGAAACCTGAATACTGAAATGCCATATCCGTTGAAAGGTCTGACAGGATATGAGTTTGTTGACATGATTTCTGAAAATGGTTGCACAATAACAGGGACATTTCAGCGTTTTTATTCCTGTAATTGAGTGTGCATAATTTGCCGTTTTTTTGTCGTTGTTTCCGTGTAAAATCCGCTGAAATTCATTGATCATCAGGCTGATTTTTGATCAGCATCTCGATGCAACTTAATTGTTGATATAATGAAACTGAAACCAACAAATCGTCTGTGGTATTATTTGTATAATTATATCATTGTAAATTTTTCTTATTACAGGATTCTTGTTTTTCCTGGCAATTTATTTGATACTTGGATTTGCAGCAGAATTAATATGCAATGGAATTGGCTTCATTTATCCAGCTTACCAGTCGTAAGTATTGGGCGTTAATTAGGCCTACACAATGCATGTAGGCTATTGTAGAGCAATGGCCAAGTAGGGTCTGTACTAAATGTTTGTTCTAATTAAATTAAATTTGTGGCAATTTATCAGCTTCTTAAAACATATAGGCCTACAAAAAAACTCGACCCATTAGTTTTGCTCCAAATTTGTATGCTTTTTTTGACTTGTGTAAAAATTTGGAGAAAAACAGTTCAAATTTTCTTGATAATTTCTGGACACTTTATCTTAATGTCTGACACTTTACCCTGCCAAATAGCGACATATATTTCATAAATACATCAATAAGTCAGTCAGTAAATCAATATTGAACTGAAGACCCATCAGAATTTCTGTGCATACATGTAGGATTTACTGAACGCAGTGGGCTATTACAAATCGTTTCTACTGTTGTCAGTTTGGAAATGCATTTTAATGTAAATCCATATCGGAGACTAAACAAGAAGATAAGCAATTTGAGGTCATTTTCCTAAAGAAAGGTGCAAAAAATCTTGTTGACTGAGACATCCTGACTTCATTTATGCAGTATATATGTACTTGATATCTTTAAACATTTTAGCATCAAATTGACTGCTTAGAAACAATGTAGAATTGATGATAACATGTTAAGGGCACATTAACTTTGATCTAACATTCCATTTTCTTTAGATTGAAAGCACTTGAATCAAATTCAAAAGAGGATGACACAAAGTGGTTGATGTACTGGGTGGTTTTTGCTTCCTTCAGCTTAGTGGAATTTTTCTCTGATATCCTGTTGAACTGGTTTCCACCATACTTTCTTGCCAAGGTAAAAAAGTTATATGTGCTGATTAGATAGTTTTTCTTAGTATTGCATACTGGAGCCACATTAATTTGCTGGTGGCAGAAACCTCATTGGGCTAATTAATGTTGCAGGTTTTTCTGTAATAAGTAAAATTTGAACATTGAATGTCACCATCATTTTTGTTTTTCATAAATACAAAATCATACTTTTAATTGCATATGTTTTAAGCTGTTGTAGCCATAACTATTGACGTTCTATTTTATAGCTTATTTTCTTAATCTGGCTGTCTCTACCCATCCAAAATAATGGTTCTACCATTTTATACCACAAATTTATAAGACCACTGTACTTGAGAAGCCATGGCCAAATTTCTGAAGCAGTCGGCACTGCCTATTCAGCAGTTACTGGTGGAGTAGACAGCACATATAAGGAACGTAAGTTGAATTTTTCCTGAAACATTAAGGTGAATTTATAAGTCTTGTATACATGTATAAATAAATGCTTATCAAAGGAGTTTTCTATTTACAGTCAAGAGAATGGCCAACAAGGATAAATAAACCTGCGTTTCTCTAGCTTCTTCCACTATTTAAAATTATTTTAAAAATTTGCGAGTTTGGACAGTCATAATTCTTTAATAATAGCTATTAGATAAATCGTTAGTTTTCTTACTTGGATTGTAGTCTTTAAACATTTATTTTTCCTGGTATATTTATTTTACAAAATTAAATGTTGTGCATGAACGAGTCACTTTGCATGAAATCCCTAATACAGAGTTGGTTAAAGCTCTGCAATTTAACTATTCCCCAGTCAATGAAAACACTCATCTCACTCATTCCATGTACATAATACCAGATAATTGCTCCTTTCCATTGAAATTGTTCAATAAAATCGTATGTAAGAATTGTTGGTTAGAAATCTACTTTATTGCAGACGTCATTTACGAAAACTGGGTTTGAATTGTCATGTCAGCTATACAATTCATAATGATTGAAAATTACGAAGTTAATACTGTGCAAATGGTTGCAAGCTCTAATCGGAGCCTGGTGAGTCTAAGATTACTGTTTTATAAATTTATTCATTAGCATTTGAGAAGTAAAAATTATTAAAAAATGAACTAGTTTGTTTTTCTTATTTGCATGCATGATTAATTCATGCAGGCAGCCTATTTAAAGAGTCCAGTAGTGGGCAGTTGTCTCAATTGCAATGTGCAGCAATTAAGAAACTTGTAATAGTTTATATACTTGCTGCTGTGGGCATTGTGCATCCAATGATGAGTGAATTTTTTGGAATTTGACAAATAATGTGTAGGTATTTTCTGTCTGCTAGAATTAAACTGATAAATAACATAACATTACCACTTCTATTAAATATAATAATGACTTTGTGGTTAATATTATGCCTTTGGCTTTCAGCACAATGTCAATTATTGAAGAAAAATTATAATTTTACTATACCCCATGAAGTTAATCTCATTCATTTAAAAATGTTTGATTGCTTAATTGCAGTTTTTTCTGTAGGAAGCCTGGTAGTGCAAGGTTTAAAATTCATACAAATATTTACTGTAAATTTCTTTATGCATGCATGATGTATAGTATACATTTGTGCTGCTGTGTGCATGTACGTGCATGTGCATGATAAAATAAAAACGAATCCAATGTCATCTCTATTGTGATGTAAAATTAAAAATGGCATTTTCAAGTCGCAATCCAGTGTGTAAATAAATTTAAATAATGTATGTTCAAAAGGGAAAGAGTTTTTTCTCAAATCAGACTGGACTAGGGAGGCTCTGAATGAAAATCATGAAAATTCAGGGACGTCTATTATGGATAGCCCCCAAGGCCAGGTGGACTTAATGGTACTGCTGTGGAGATTTTTGCGCTGAGGGCGTCCATATCTGTATATCCCCATTCTCCCCTACTAATCGAACGTCATAATTATGTGCAAGGCCCCCGAAAAAGTTTGGCCAAGGAGGATTGAAGTCTCATGAAGTGTAGTGCAGGGTACACGAGTAGAGTAGCTAGTAGGTGAGGAGCGTTTTGCTTCGGAGCGAAGGCAGCGCCTCACATATGATTTCACATTCAATCGAAACAGGATAAATTTAGTAGTGCAGCTTCAACGTCAATGGTTATTACCTCCTATGAAAGGTTTCTTTCTAGTCTGCTAAATCAAGAGCCAACTCAATGTAGGCCGGTACTTTGAAAATGAATAACTATTCCGACCATATGATGGCAAAACTCAACTATAGGCCTGTACCAGTAATATAACTGCGTCGTAATGGCATTGCTATAGATTGATCTAATCTAAACCGAGGAGAAAGTTTTATCTTTATGATGAGCAATGCGTTTATCGCAGTTTTTTAATAGCTAGAACATTGATATTATCATGTCTTGAAAAGCGTGAATGGACCACTTGTAAATGACCCCATGCAACGAATGATTGAATAACATATACATGTAAGTCGACTTTTATTTCAACTACATACTGGGTAATGTATCTCAAATGTTGTGGAAAGCATCACCTGCATGACCATATTTTAGTTTTCCTCTAAAAATTGCCACGAACTTCATACGATCTTGAGTCCTCTAACTATGTGCACATATGTGACAAAAATATCCTTATAGTTCAATGTTGCATCGGCATGTAGTCCTGTCTCTTGCACATATTAGTGATGTTACCTATGCACTTTTTAATTCACTTTGTAAAAACTTTGTAATTTTTCAGATAATTAGCGATCATCAGCAAGAACTGAAAAACCTGATTTAGAAAGGTGATTTATTAGATTATTATCATTAAATAAGTCTTGGTATACTTATTTTTTTTGTGGCCCCACGAGATAGTTCACTGACAAGTTTTGCACACAGAAAAAATAACTGATGATCTACTAATATTAAATTGTGAAACTTCGTTTTATTCAGTCATTACCAACTGCTGATAAACTGTTTTAAGAAGCTGGACAACGTTTTCATTGCATACCATGTGGTTGACGAACAATTCGCTTATTCATATTCGTCAAGCAGAATAATTTGATTTTTGTTCCTTTTCTTTTTTAGGCGTTATTGAAAGCCACTATGAGCTGGAAAGCAGATGTGAGGCGATTTTTATGTTCCATAACAGTGGAACCAGTGCTTTTAGTTTTTATGATAGGAAGTGAAATGGAATATGGAGTTTACCAAGATTTGTTGTACAATAAACTGTGCCTCGAACATTACAACTATGATACGGTTCTGTGCAATAACTTAACGGGCGATACCCTTGATTACGTACAGACGCAAGGCTCGTACTGGCTTCAGTACAACAACATTGCCCTTATGGTGCCATCCATTCTTGCGGCTTGTTACTGGGGTGCTTGGGGCGATCGTTATGGAAGAAAGTTGCCATTGATTCTGGCAAACATCAGCACTCTCTTAGGATATTTGATATTTGCTTTCATGGCAGTGTATCAACGTGCCCCTGTTGGATTAACGTTGCTCGGAAGCTTTGTTGCTGGTTTGGGAGGCGGCTTCCTTATGGTCTTGGCCTCGTGCATGAGCTACCTTGCAGATATAACTACTGCAGAAAATCGGACATCTAGAGTAGCTATTTTGGAATCCATGAGTGTACTCGGTAATACTCTAGGGCCGTTCATCAGTGGCTACTTGCTAGATGGCACTGGTTATGCTTACACTTTCTTAGTCTGCATGAGCTGCAACACACTCGTCGTAATATACATCGTGATCCGAATCAGCAATGTTATTCCTTCGTCCAATGCGCTGGAACAGCATCATTTGACTGCAGAATCTGTTGCGACTGATATAAATGTTTATGTTAGTACAAATATTGCCAGTGGCTGTGGATGTAGACTTAAGTACATTTATGAAGGCATAGTGGCTTCTTTCAAGAAACGCAGTGGAAGAAAGAGAATGTACATTCTGTTTCTTTTGGCATCGTGCTTGTTTGTCTTCTTTGCATCAGATGGTGAGTGCAACTATAGTATAATGTCAATTTTACTTGTTGGTGGTTTTAAGAATATTTTTTCTATAGATTTGTGCAGATTTAAAAATTATGAAAATAGGTGTCAATATATGCATATTTATGCATATATTGATTACGTACAGACGCAAGGCTCGTACT
>JAQIXS010000655.1:0-41185 GCA_034700785.1 Rossiulus vilnensis | reverse complement strand
GTAGGAGCTTTCTCCTGAAAATGGGCTTGTCCCCCTACCATATGGCATTTAGTTGCTGACTGTAGGGTACTGAGTTGTATTGAATTGAAGCTCCCACCAAGATTTGAAACAATCAACATGGACTTGGTAGGCCCGATGCCAACCACACCGTCTGGCTATAACTACATTTTGTCTGTGTCTGACACCACATCGGCTTACGTAGTTGTTCGCAATCAGCGACTCTAAAGTCGAGACGGTGAGCAGAATACTTGTGGAAGAGGTGTGTCTCAGATACGGAACACCAAAAACCGTGCGGTGCGACAACGGCCCGCATTTCACGTCAGCCATCATAGACCAGACGGCAGAGGCAATGGGCTTCAAGGTATATCGTAGCACACGATATCACCACAAAGCCAACCCGATCGAGAGACGACACCAGGACCTACAGGCAAAATTAGCAATAGCAGTAGGCGATCGCCATGACACATGGGATACGCACCTACTCGCTGCCCGATGGGCACTCAACTGCGCCACAAGCCAGGTCACTTGACACTTACCGTTCGTGGTTACGTTCGCCCAGGTCCCCACGAGACAACATTCTAGCATTTAATGAGGTTTTCCTGGACCCAATATTTCAAAGAAATTCATTAGGGTCATTCCTAGCCCAAATGGCCACGCTTATCACCTCCACAGTGGACCGGTTAGAAGCCGCACAAGACGAACAAAGGAAGAGAAACCTATCGCCTGATGGGGCAAAGCAATTTAATATTGGGAATTAAGTTCTACTGAAATCCCATCCCAAAAGCTACACCACTAAGTAAGCACCAAAAAGGCAAGGACCGTATGAAGTAGCGAAGATAATTGCACCCACGGTCGTCGAGATACGAGACCCCAAAAGGGGCATATCGCTCGGAGAATACCGTCCAGAGGGCCGTCCTATCATGATCCCAAGATCTCACCAGCCGAAACAACCCAGGGTAAGGGTAAGAAGCGACCTAGGTCCGCAACACAACCGGTGGAAGACGGAATAGTGGAAGGCCCGAGCCCCCCGAAAACAGACCCATTGACCACTCGAGTCGGACGGGAGATAAAGAAACCCGTTAGATTTAAAAAACTGATCATAACTGACCTAAAAAGAGAATGTCAATCGATCATTGACAGATATGGCATCGACACGGTAGAGGCTTTCTTTGAAGTTACACATCACTATGTCTATCAACAACGGATTACCTCGCCGGAAGAGTCAATGTTCTCCCACAGGTTCATGACAGCGGCACATTTCAATGAGCTTTCTATACTCAGCAATAACAGTCTGGGGGAGTGCAACGCTGACCGCACCATCTTTTTCAAACTAGCCCTGGCAGCCTATTTCCTGGTCGAGAAACAATGGGACACATGCCACGTAAATCCATATCCATCTACAATAACTTGGAGTCACAATCCGACGATGGACTGCTAAAAGAATATATCGGATATGAAAGATGGAGGGTGCTTACCGTACACTCAGCAAGTAGCTTCGAGGCAAACATGTGTATATGACTTAGACGGGAAATTAACATCTTCCCAGAACCCCCTGCGAAGATCGAGACAACTCCACTGGTCGCAGGCGGTGGACCTTTGGTTACAACGTGCACCAACTGGATGCAGCTGGCCTAGTCCATTATGTCAATAGGGTGGGACCAGGGGCACAACAGGACTTTATATAGTGACCAAACGGTCAAACCTCATTCTCACTCTGAACGCTGCCAAGAGTAGAGAGCTCTCCGAGCAAAACGAACCAGCAAACGTACAGGCTTAGACCAGCCGGCCAGACCTCGTGGCCACTCGGCGATTGCGCACCCAGCAAGTCGAAGGGCATCAGGCAGTCCCGATCGGGCCCTACCCTCAACCGCTTGACCGAGCAGTCGGCAGCAACACCATGATGGGCAGGCTGTCTACGGCACTCTAACGCATCCACCAATCGGCCGCTCCGATCTTGGAGTGCATTGTAGAGCTTGCCAATACAGCGCCCACAGCACCTACAGGGAAGATCCCCAAAAGCCCCGAGCCCAGCAAGCCGGGCGCATCTAGCAGCGATCAGGCCGGCACCCCGATCAACGCCCCCGATCCTCCTCTGGAGACAGAGTATGATGAAAGCGTTCGCCTGCTACGCAGCGCCCAGAAAGCCCCGACATCCCCGAGTTGCTCATCCGATATATCTCATTGCCACGCCAGAGGCAGCTATCACAACTCCAACGGAGGCTGCAGAATTAATCGGACAGGCCAGCCTAACGATCCACCTCGAGTCAGAGGAGGAATTCGCAGCTAAGGAGACAGTCGGACCAGAGGATACAACCTTGATCGCACCAGAACCTGAACTCGTTGCCGTAGAGGATACTGAGGAATCAGCATCGCTACTAAGCCCAAGACATATGCCCCCTCGCCTCCCACCACCCGATCACTAGGGCCATCTCTCGACAAGGACCTCGCCTTGCCAAGGACCACCGGACAACGCACCCCTAACATATGCCACGGACATTTTTCTCCCAAGGCAGCCGAGATCCCCAGAGAAACCCAAGAGCAAACAGCCGGCAAAGAACCCAAACCCTAAAAGGAAGACACCGGCAGTCATCGCACCACTACCGCTACCCCCGGAAAAGCGAAAAAGGAAACCCAGTGGAAGAAAGCCAACACCTGCAACGACTACTTACCATAGCGCCACCAGCAAGGTAGCCAGCCCCAAGCCAAGCGGCGACCAACCACGAGTTCAGGCAAGCACCTCCACCGATCGGGTGGCAAACAATGCCACCGGGTGATGCTGGCATTAAACAGACCCCAACATCAAGGAAACAACAACATGGCATCAGTACCTGCATGATGTCACCCCGGCCACGAAGACCAACCCGGAAGTGCTCCGCAAGTATGAAGAGAAAGTCAAGAAACGCCTTGCACTTAACCCTGCCGATACGTATATACACCCGGGCGGAAAAAAAATGTGCTTCTTTTGCACAAACAAAGGTCATAGGCACGACGTGTGCCTAGCGCACTGGGACGGGGCCTACCCAATCTCACCGTCAAGACGCCTTAGCAAGACGAAAGATCCATCATGCGTTATCTAGGACCTGGTCATGATAGTCCTCATGATTAACGACTTCCAGATCAACTATCCGGAACTGCCGCCACCAAGGAACGTCGGATATGTCAAATAGGAAATTGCCGCTTTGCTACCATTTGGGGGGATGTGAGTACCCACCCCTAACAGAGATCAAACGACATCCAGCAGACGGCAAACCCAAGGAACCTAGCAGCCAAAGGAGGCACTAACCCCCAATAGGTACCAGCATGCAACGCAAGAGGAATATAAAAAGGGTCGTTCACCTCCGCAAGACACTTCTTCTTGATATCCCAAGCAAAGGAGCTGAACGTCCCTCCTAACTGAAAGAGCCCTCAAGCCTGAAACGAGAGAACATTAAATTGTCAGGGCATCTTGGAATTATAGAGTGCATTGCTAAAAAAACGAGCCGGTCTCCAAGTTGTTGCCACAGCCAACCCTTTATTGCAGGCATTAGAAGTCACGATATACTCCGATTCGCTGCGAGAGAGTGCCACTGTGGACCAATTTCTTGCGCTGAGCCAAAAAACATGCCTAAGCATCAATTTGCGGTAGAAGCTCTCTCCGGCCCAATCCCGTCCATGTAGCAGGACAGTAGGAGATCTGGGCTGCCGGATGAAACCCGCTTTTTTCACTAACTGGTGGCACCTAGATAGTGCATCGCACACTTGAAGCTGTTACAGTTGCCACTGTAGGTTATGCCACTCACTGAAATATGTAGCCAACTGCTATGGCAATATCGAGCCTTGAACTTGTAGCTAGATACAGCAGTGATACGACTGCTTTCTGGCACTGGTTATTTATGGGTAGCTTTGTCTTGATCCAGCTAATACCGAGAAAAAACCCGTCTCCATCGGCGTCGCTGCTGGCTTTGCATCTTTAAGATAGGGCTCCTCCAGAAGTTGGATGATCCTTGTGGACTGGCAGAGGAGGATAAGGCCATCCTCATCTCTCTCCAACTTCACTTTAAGGTAGTGAGAGAGGCTTTACCTAGGTATCTCATGCTGAAGGGCTCGTCCAGCTGTTTGCAGCTGTCTGCATTGGCTCCAATGATGAGCATGTCATCCACATGCAGCATTATGTAGAAAAACCACCTGTACGCTCGTATGTCGTGGCGGTCCATGCTCTGGCAGACTGTTTAAGGCCATACAAGCTCCTCTTGGCCTGATGACCTTGACCTGACCAGTCTGGACAAAACCTGTAGTTTTATGTATAGCCCCTCCTTAAGCTCGCCATTCATGTACGTGCTGCAAATGCTGAGCTGCTATACGAAAAGCTTAGTAGCAGCAACAGCTAGAAGTGCTCTGATGATGGCATACCAGGCAATCGGAGCGAAGCCCATCCCGTAGCGTTGTGAGAACCCTCAGGTAACTAGCCACGCCTTGTACGTATTCACGTTACTTGAGGCGTCCTGTTTTAAATGAAGCATGTATTTGGCCGAAATCGTGCACTTTTTACGAGGCAGATCCACGAGCTCCCACATATCAAAGTTATGGCTCGATGTCATCTCCTCCTAAGCCATGGTGTCCCAAAGCTGGTGCTCCCGTGCACACAGATTTTTCTAGTCTTTTCAGGAGGCTAGTTTCTTCAGTGCTTAAAGTCCTTATGCCACTATGGCGCCTGCATGGTAGATGAATGGTTTTGGGGGTACACCTGCAATTGACTTTGCTGAAGGTTATAACGATGCTGTGGTCTTAAGTAATAGCTGCGTGTCGTTGACTGTCACATCAGTAACCTTCTAGTAGTCATCTAAGGACTCAACCGACTCAGCTTCGAGGTTGGTTTGCGATGATTCGCTATGTAGCAGCTCCTGCCACTTTACTAGTAACTCAACAAGTTTGCTGGTGATACCATCAGGCTCGTCGGAGCGGACTGAGCGACTAAGCCAAACAGTTTCAGAGCATGGGTCCAGCAGCAGATGCCTTTTGTTGATTTGCCATATCCAACATAGATGCCCGCTTGGCTCTTGTCCCACTTTTTGCATCGCTGCTTAGGGGTGGAGGAGTACACAGTCAGACAAAGACTCAGATGACTCACGTCGGGCATATTTCTCATAAAAGCTTCGTAGGGCATCATCTCCGTTGCTTTTGCCGAAAGGCGGTTTTGGAGGTAGGCCACTGTAAAGACTGCTTCACTCCTGCACCGGTAGGGCAAGTTAGCGTTAAAAAGCATACAATTGGCCATTCCAATCAGCAACCTGTTCTTGCACTCCGCAACACTGTTTTGTTGTGGATGTAGGGAATAGTCCACTGGTTCATGAGCAGTTAGACTGTGTACCTTGAGTGGTCATCGATGAGTGTCATCATCCAATGACTGCCTGATGGAGTGACAGTCGCTGGACGATGCTGTATAACCAGTCAAGTGGGTGTTCTGAGTGAGTAGTTCACTTCTGTATTTCATAGAATTGAATCCTCACCATCATGTGGCTGGTTATGTAAATAAAGAAAGCCAGGAGACTCAGCCAGTTTTCAAATTGTTCCACGACGTTTCGCACCTTAATTTGGTCCTTCTTCAGGCGGCATCAACAGTGATGCTTTTTGTGTGCGTAATGGTAAGCATCATTGTTGATGCCGCCTAAAGAAGGATCAAATAAAGGTCCAAATCGTCGTGGACTATTTGAAAACTGGCTGAGTCTCCTGGCTTTCTTAATGAGTAGTTAACTCTTGGAACGGCTGGTTTACAATTTTTCTGTGGGCACAGGAGTCACAGATAGTGGTCTGGTGGCTGCAGGCATCAAGCTGAATGTCGATAGCAAGCTTGTCTGTTGCCAGATTCGTGACCGCTGCTGGGTCCCAGTGGCTGAAGTGTTAATGCGACTTGTGCATGTATGCTGCTGTACCACTTGTGGAAGCGGCTTCTTCTGCCATTAGAAACACCAGTTAGGTTTGCAGGTAGTACAAACTATCAAACTTTTCCGTCGAGGCTACGCAAGCACCATTGGACAAAACCTAACATCACTTTCCTTCATAGGTTATGCAAAAGTTATTGTGTGTTGCCTTAGATATCGAGAGCAGGTCACTCACCAGTCGAGGAACCAGGAGGATAATGAGCAGGGTAATTGTGACATTCTCGTCTTCTTACCGCTAGCAAGAGGTCTTTCCAAGCTCGGACATTCGTCATAGCCGCATGATTGCTTGACATATCCCACGTAGCACAAAACGACCTGAAGACGTCGTAAAAACGCGTCGTACCGACGTCGTATTTTCAACAAATACGACGTCGTAAACTGGTCTAAATGGCACTGTAAATGACGTCGTACAGAGGTCTGGAAAAGACGTCGTACAGACGTCTGGAAAAGACGTCTTAAAGACGTCGGTTCTCACATCAGGAAGACGTCGTTAAGACGTCTTTTCCGGACGTCTCTACGACGTCTTTTCCAGACCTCTGTACGACGTCATTTACAGTGCCATTTAGACCAGTTTACGACGTCGTATTTGTGTAAATTACGACGTCGGTACGACGCGTTTTTACGACGTCTTCAGGTCGTCAAAAGTCATTCAAAAGTCAGGATCTCTGTAAAAAATAATCGAAAACTTGTAAAAAAAGAAAAGTAAACAGATTTCATTTAATTAAAAATTCTTTCTTTGGTACTTGCAGTATAATTGGAATTGGAAATGGATTTCGGAGGCATCTTCAACTCTATTAAAAGAATGAGAAGCGCCGGTTCAATTTGTCTAAAAAGCCTAAATTATTGCAACAAGAATTTGCAATCGATATACTACAACCGAATTATAAGGTTATTAGAAACGCGCAAGAAATATATGTCAGTACATATGCTCAAGATAAAATCAAGCAACCATTATACATTTTAGAAACTTTTATTTATATTATTAGGCAGAAAAATCAAATTTTCATAATTAACCAACACAATGACAAAAGCAATGAAAAATTCATTATGGGAATTTACAGCGTATGTCAATCATGGCTATCATCAGACATTGTAATATTGCAAGTTAATGATAATTGCATTCTGTAATTATAGTATTTAATAACAGAATGCACGTATTAGTTTTTGAAATACAAAGCTTTCATTCAAAATGGCTAAATATAATATTCCTTCAAACCTCGACGAATAGTGATAGTGATGGCAAGTGTTTAGCGAATATGAAAATGCCATCATTACCATTCACCTTTATTAGTTCTATTCAATACCATGCAGTAAGATTTGGCATGACATCCATTAAATGAGTACGCTACATAATAAGTATTAGTAAGCAACAGCACAATGGAGTGTGCAAATTATGTAGCCTTACCCTCAATAAACTGAGTAATATGCTTATTGACAATGGTTGGCGAATCCTGTTGAACCCAATGGCTGGCTCCTTTCACAAATTTTACTGAACAATTATCACAATACTGGCTGGATAAAGTTGCCAATTGGGTTGAAAGAGCAAGATTATCTTCTCCCCAAATAATCAGAACGGGTATCGTGATATTTGGCACTTTTGGAGGCGCAGTGAATAGCAGTTTTCCAGTGTTGCGGTAATAATTTATTGGGCCATTGAAGTCTTCTGCAAAAGAGAATGGGTGTCAGGGCGTTATTTAT
The DNA here is from genome assembly GCA_034700785.1 of Rossiulus vilnensis. Lineage (NCBI taxonomy): Eukaryota > Metazoa > Arthropoda > Diplopoda > Julida > Julidae > Rossiulus > Rossiulus vilnensis. Next base: position 33,569 of record JAQIXS010000655.1, on the reverse strand, counting down.
CGCAATTTTCGATAGAATACTATCATTTAAAATGATGAAATTCCGAACGCTTATAGGCTATTTGAATTTTAATTATGATTCTCACGAAGGTTATAATTGGGAGTCGTGCATTTTTGAGCGATTTATCACTTTGATAATCAAATTTTGAACGAAAGTGAGATTCACTTAGAGAGCGTACATAAATTACGTAAAAAATTATCTTCCCACATGTATTACAAGAAAATCGCTTATCCCAAAATTATAAATAAAAATTAATCTTAGTTTACCAGAAAACTGCAACCACAATCGAATCGAATACATCAAACCCCCATCCTCCCCCTACCTGATCATGACATTTATGTATGCTTCTATCAGCTTTCTTTTGCTTCAAATACTTATTATAATTGCTGAATTTATTTTCCCCAATGCAGAACTAAACATCCGATATGGTTTGCGTTATGGTTTATAATTTCAAAATGTCCCGGTTGTGTGTAAAAAAAATTCAAAAATTGCAGGCATAAAACGCTACGCAACCCGCAATGCAAAGTTGTCATGCAATGAAGCCCCGTTTTAGACCGTTGCGTAACTTTTTACATTTTTTTCAAATAAAAAGGAGATTTTGATATTATAAAGCAAAGATAAAAACCCTGTTAGGCGATCAATTCTACATTCTACGTTAAAAACCTTTCCAAAATCGTATTGGGCAAGCATAACACATTTATAAAAAAGTACATCATATGGACAAAATGGCAACAATTCAAATTTGCACGCTTCCCCTGAAGGTCATACCTTCGACAAAATCATTTATGAAAGCTCGTTGGTGAATTTGAAAGTTTAAATGTAAATAATATACAATACAAAAAAAAATAGCCAACCTCTGCGAGAAAATGCATATTTGTATGCCTCAATATCGTGAGGACAAAACACTTCTTTTCCTTTTGGGTAGCCATGAAACGCTTTCTCGATTAAGCTCACATCGTTGGTATGCGCAATGAACTCTGGTAGGTACGGCAATTGAAAGAAAAATATATACCTGAAAATAAATTTCATATTGCCAATGTTAATTTAAGGAAACACAAATGTAAATCAAATTAAACTTTGCTATTTTAAACAGTTTGTTTTTCAACGTTTGTTTATAATTTGGGGGATTGGGGGGTCATGATTTTCGAAACATTTCGCTCAAGAAGTGTCATTTTTTAGCAGAACCTAAGAATGTTGCCTGTGGAGGTCTCTTTTTTCGAACAAGGTGTGTGATGTTTGTTTTTGTATTTTGTTGTATTTTATTTTAGGCAAAACGTTTCAACTGAAAAATATTAAAAATTTCTCGAATGGTGTAGGTCCACCATTATTATACTTGAAAAACAACTTTGCCCCCGTTCATTTTTATACTTGGAAATATACACGTGGATAACAACGCTCACCAGGATTTAAAAAATTGCCGCACACTTGATGTTATGTATGTGAAAAAGGCACTCGGATGAGGCGCATTCAAGATGATGAGCTTATCAACCAGGTGAGGTGACTTAGTAGCAAGATACCATGCTACTACACCACCCCAATCGTGAGCAATAAGAATGCAAGATGATTTCCCTTAAAATAAACAACGACTCAGCATTAATAATGATTCAGACAATGACAAGGCACTTTTCCAATAATAAATGTCCAACAATTACCTAGAACGTCAATAAGCTGTTCAATGTCACCGACTAGCTTTTCTACACTATACGACTTCACACCTGAGGGTTTATCGGAATCGCCATATCCTCTCATATCAACGGCAACGGTCCTGTTGATAATGCAACAATTACATTTGGTTTAAATGATAACATTTCTCACTCTAACTGATAGCTTAAAATCATGTATTGATGAAAAACAATTTTCATAGTCTATAAAACTAATATACCAACCAAAAGTCGTTCTTCAATGCCCTTATTTGATGACGCCAAGAATACCAAAACTCGGGGAATCCATGGAGAAAAATTACTAATGGCTTTGTTTTATCACCAGCTTCAACATAATGTAATTTCACTTCCTGAAAACAACAAATTTCATTAAAATTCAGATTCTAATTTGATTACAGTTATATGCGTCAATGGAAGTTTTAACCCTGATTTGGTACGACCAATTTTTGTAAAATAAAAATTCAATCAACAACATTTATTATTTGTCGTCATATCCAAATGGCGTCTGGTTCCTTTAAAACAATACATATAAAAAACTTACATAAATTTTACAACATGTTACATTACAATGGATAACTTACTACAAAAAAGTTTCGTGGTACAACTTATTATGCATGCATAACTTCACAATATATAGTCTGTTATAGGATGATAGTATTGTTGTAAAAATAACAAGTTTTTAAACGTTTTTTCTCAGAATTGATTATGACGTAAATCAAAGAGGACGAAGTAATTGTTTTATAATAGGTTTGCATATAGATTGATTACAACATACAGCAAAAAGTTTCAAAATTTACTTTGATCTTTATAGACACCTCATGGATTGCAAAACTTGCTATAACATGTACATCAAGAAAAATGTTAAATAATATAATGGCAAATTTGGGTTTCCAAATCTTTAATTTTAGCCTCAACAATTTATAAATATGTGCCATTATTAACAGAAACGCCGTAGGCGAAAATTTTGAAAAACTGTGTTAGAAATACATGTAATAGCAAAATAAGGTCATTTAATCAATTAAATTTCATTGATCATGTATGAAATCATGGACTGGTTTTGGCTGTCTGGGGGGAGGGGGAAAAGGGGGCACGTGTCCCTGTGCCCACCCCCTGGGTGCGCCATTGCAGTGCACAGACTGATAGATGGTCCCGCCAATAATGAGCCGAAAGCATGCCCACCATGCAAAAATTTTACTCGCCAATTTTTTGCTTGATAAACGTACTATAACTGCTCAATTTATTTTTCGTGATGTAGAATTGGTTGTCCACTGGGGTTCCAGATTTGGTCTATAATTACAGAAGGCCCAGTTTATTTATAAAAAAATTAAGAAATTTGAAAAAATCGCCGAAAAGATTCGAAGGCAGTTGTCATGCAAGGAAAAATCCCCACTTTTGGAGGTCGCGTAACGTTTTTTTTTTCAAATTTCTAAATTTTTGCATAAATAAACGGGGCATCTTAAATGTGTACACCAAAACTGTAACCCTAGTGGACGACCAATTCTACACTGAGAAAAACAAATTGAGCAGTTATAATAAGTATTTTATGCAAAAAAATTGCGAGTAATATTTTTGCATGGTGGGCATGCTTTCGGCTCATCCTTAAGTAAACTGCATAGGGTGCAGACTACCTTAGCAGAGATGTCAAAGGAAATTAAATAACCTTGAACACAGGTGCTAATTATTGAAGGCAAATAAAATCTAAAGAATCGTGAAAACGCAGCATCACGATTTAAGGGCTATTCACACACGTAAAGTAATCGTGAAAGTAAAGGTTTCTTTCGTGAAATTTGAATTGATCTATTCACACACATTAGGCGCCGTACTGTAATGTACTGTAGCTTTCCGCTAACAGGCCGTAAAGTCAATTCACAAATATACATGAACGTAACGTACTGTAACAGGTTTCTTAAAGCTTCGACAAACGAGATACATATATCAATCCAAGTAATATGAAAAAATCACAGTTTTCTTAATTTCTTTGTCTGCGTTAGGACTAGTTTGTATCAGACGTGTAGACAGCACATATATACATGTAAGAACCATATATGAATCACGATCTTCCTAAAATCCTAAATAATACGATAAGAGCATTCAAAAGCCAATCATCAATCAATATTTCTCTGTACATTTAATCGGCATGAACTTTGTTTAGGGTCATTTCAATATTGACCTTAGACAAAATGACAAAATCACGGTGATGCAATGGGTTGATGCAATGGGTGATTAATGGGTTATGATTTTAGATCTTAACGCCAACACATTATTTAAATGCGTAAAAAGTATCACTTGCAAATTTCATTACTTTACAAGACGAAATTAAATATTGTTATCAGCACATGCGTGCATTTCATATTTGATTCATCGAGTAGACAGGATAACTGGATTAAATTTCTGAGGTTCAATTTCACGGCTATAAAATTTTTATTTAATCTTTATTATTTTCTTATTATCTGTCCAATATTCATCGAAATAATAAGAAAAGACGACCGCAAACAGGTTTTCCAAGCAACATTTCTGAATCTCAATCGCATTTGATAGACGTGACGTCTTTTATGCAATTAAGTACATGTCTTCTGTGTAAGAAGAAACTTTTAATGATACAATGATAAGCTAAAGCACGATTATTTCTGACATTATTTTGCACTTAATAATAGGCATATCATAAACAGCTTCGATCACGACTATTTAATAATAGTGAAAAATAAGTGAAAATAAAATAATTTAATTGTGTTTTTCTTTGTTGTTTCATTCTGTTTATCATCCGTAAACGTTACAAGTTACGAACCTAACTCATTATCAAAACATCTCACTGAATGAAGGTAATGATTCAAAGTCCTAGCTTGTTAAATTTTCTAGACTGCTATCAGTTCCGCTGCAGTGAGTGACCTTGCACGTACTGCAACCTATTGTTAAAACGTGAGATTTTTAACAGGATGCCTGAAACAGTATCACACAACCGTCTGATTTCCTGACAGGATATCTAAAACTACATGCCTTATCCTGTATGTGTTTAAAATTTATAATGTAATTCCTCCATGATTTTTGTTTATTTTTCTTGTCAAAAAAATTATTAATAAATGCACAACAGACTAGTGACGGGATACGCAAACTTCGCAATGCAAGCGATGAAGCAATACAATATGGAAAGATATTCTTGGTTTTAAAGTTCAGTCACAATACATTCCGGTTATTGTCTATTCTAATGAAATATTTATATCATCGGGTAAACTTTTTTTGGAACAATCGAATTGAATTCGAAAGCGTCAGCAAAATGCGCAAGAGGATCCTAACCATAATGAGAATAAATTATTCTGTATAATATACTGCACCTTTAATTTAGCGTATTGATGAGATCCAAGCTCAGGGTCATTCAGGCAAGAGGGTGGAGTGGGACGGGGTTTCACGGTGATATAAGAAGTTCTATTTAAAATCACCTTGATTATAAAACTTGCAACGACGATTGTAGCATAAAAACAGCTTATGCTGTAGATTAAAATATGCCTGCCGATGAATTTAAAAACGTCGCTAGCTTTCCCCATTGCTCCCACGTATTCAAAACACAATTTCTGCACATCGATCAACACGCACTCCCACTGTACTGAAGATAGTGAAAAGTTTTCAGCTCCTCATGGTAGTTCAAAGCTCGTTCAAAGTGCATCTTTCCGTCATCGTCTGACGTAATATCACGGGGCTTCCGTGTATTTGAATGTGCAGTAGTAATCAAAAGGTGTGATTTCAATAGATGGCGCGGATAGCATGACACATTAATTAAGCCCGTAGGTTCCTTTTTTTAAATTTTTAACCCGCTTTCTATGAAAATGTAGGCCTACAGTTTTCAGAAGAGAACGCCGCCGTTATATGCGAAGTTCACGAAGCCATTGAAATGAGCGTGGTTTAAAACATATAGGCCTAGTTTCAATAAATGTAAACATTTTTAGCAAGTTTTCTTTTGAAAGCAATAACATATTTTGTCTACTGCTAAACTAATTTATCAATGTCAACACATACGTATTGGAAAACAAATTGAAAGTAAAAAAATGTCTAGGGAGGCAAAGTGCAGAAACTATAGTTTTTGTATTTGAGTTTTCGTGTATATTTCAACTATCAGTATCAAATGAAATGTTATGCCAATTGGGCATATCACCCGATTAAAGCAATATATATATATAGTTATATAACGCATAATATTTCTTATTTTCAATATTGCATGTTTTACTGCTATATAATGTATAACAGAAATGGGTATGTAAATAAATTCAGACCCCAGCACAAGTGGAGATAAGTTGGTGCGAATAACCTCCCATTCGGGGGAAAATATTTTACTAGAAATTTACAAATTTTTCTTCGTTTTTCTTCCCACCAAAATTTTTTTAACCCACCCCAAAAACACTCCGATGAGCACAAGCTACACAACCCCATATACAATTGCTTGCATATTTTTGCTTGAAATGCTTGTTCCCGTGTATTGTTTCCACTAGGATCTGAGTTATTTTTTGGAATTTGAAAATGTCCCGTTTTATTTATGAAAATACTAAATAAACATTCCTGTTGTCCTCGGATGACCATCTTCGGAGTTTTCATTGAAACGAATAACCCATTTTCGGAAAACGGTTTTTTCAATTATATTTTACTTTTTACAAATTAAAGGGGGATTTTGAAATTATTAAAAAAAACTCAGACCCTAGAAGACAACCAATTTTGCACGGGGAAAATGGGAAAAAATGAAATTAATAATTATAAGAAGTAGTTTTCGATCACTTTACCTTAACCTGTGTTTGTTCAACACAGGTAATAGAGCCGCCTTCTGTTCGAAGGCTCTATTCCAAAAAAAGTTGGCAAACAGCGCCACCAGTGGAAAATATAATCATCATTATTCTATGTAGAGCAGAGCCTGCTTGTTACTATGAGCCGTTCTTTCCAAGGTTGTAATAGTGGGAATTTTCGTGAGAAGTGTTGACGTTCTCGTTATCTATAGCATTACCTTGCCCAAACAGTCGATTTATCGACTTCAATCTATAAGAGATCGTCTAACATTTGGATATGGGTAACAAATCGTCTCTATTGCTGCAAGAAGAGGAAATAAACGATATTCATACTGAAACTGGATGTAAGCTATTTTGATATCATAATGGCGTAAGCGCATACCGAGCAGCTGACTCAGCCTGTTGATTTTCCCCATCCGCATTGCAGTTTCTCCGAGTCAAATAGAAAGATTGTACAGCAGATTCACCAGCTTGGACAAAAATGATGACGGGACCTTAAAGTACGTAAGTCTACGATATTTCAACTGTTTTTAAAAATTAAACGTTTATCTAAATTGTACTGCTGTGTTAGTCGTGAGGATTTCTTGAGGATTCCCGAATTGGCCATTAATCCTCTGGGAGACCGTATTGTTCAAGCCTTCTTCCAAGATAAGTAAGTACATGTCAAATAATCCTGTGCAATTTTAAATGTGACAGATTTCATGAACAATTGTGGTTTTACAGTGACGAGCTTAACTTCAGAGACTTCACCAAGGTGTTGTCACGATTCCGGCCAGTGAAGAAGTCTCGAGAAAATAAATTAAACAGCAGGGAGGAAAAGTTAAGATGTATGTACAATACACCACAATGTTAGATGACCCACAATCAATTTCGATTATGGAAAGTGTTTTACTGAATTAAATTAAGGGGGCATGCTATTTATTTTAGTAGGAGTGAAAGATTATATGCAAGATTTTCCCTCCATAATCTCACTTGCTTATTGAAATTTAAAATTAGTCCATATGACAAGATATCCTTGAAATTAGTCAGTATTTTTAATCTTAATTGTTTGATTTAATAGTTGCCTTTCGAATGTATGACTTGGACGATGACAGCAGGATTTCTAAAGATGAATTGCTAGCAGTTCTTCACATGATGGTTGGTGCCAACATATCAGATGACCAGGTATGGCTTTTTAAGTTTTAGTATGCCAAGAACAATATAGAAAAAAAATTGATTAGTGCAAAATCAATTAAACATAAGTCTGAGAACTGTGCAATAAATAAATCACATTAAAATGTATGAATAAACTATGTTAAATTTTTGCAGCTGTCCAGCATAGCAGAAAGAACTATCAAAGAGGCTGATACAGACCACGATAACATGATTTCTTTCGAAGAATTCTGTGAAGCTCTGTCGAGGACCGATGTTGAACAGAAAATGAGCATTCGCTTCCTACACTAGATTGTAGCCACAAATTATTGGGGCACGACATTCCCAAAGAATGCATTTAGTTGCCTGCAGTCACATGCTTGATTATAAAGCAAAGAGCCAAGCAAAGCTTCAGCATTCCTTTCAAACCCCTCTGGAAAAGGTCATGAACCCACCCATAGTCAATCTTGCTAGAATGGCTTTGTATCATTTTGTACAAAATTTCTGTGGACATGTGTGTATAAAGACAGAAGGAAAATAAAAATTAGTTTCAGCTTATTTACTAATAAATTCACTTATAATTCGCTTAAACTTGTTTTCCATTGTGGAGGCCAGTGCCGTATACACGAAAAATGTTTCGTCAAGTGCTTACAAATCATTCAGAAAGAAGTAAATTCAAATAATGAATTAACAAGAATACTTTCAGCCACCCATTGAGCATGAGCAGGGGGGAGGCGATGTATGTAGGGGTGAAGCTCCCTGGTAAGGCGAATTAGGTTATGTCAAGATGTACAATATTGCGTGAATACAGATTGTCGTGTGCTAATCCATACATGTACTTTATCGTGTCGGGGTCTATGACTCAAGGGAAAAAGCCATCTATGGAGCTTTCTTGTCTGCATAGGGAGTATGCTTGGAACAGCAAATGTAGCTTGGCCTTTGGACTAGAGGAGCGTGACGCCAAATATGCTACCCATTCATGTTTGATGGGTAGCTGAAAGTGTAATAAACTCGGCCAAACATAAGGGTCATCCATAATAGACATTCTTAAATTTTCATACTGATGGTCAAACTAAAGGTAACGAGGGTCCTTCATCAACCAGGTGGTCAAACTTAAACTAAATTAGGTCAAGTTCCTGCACAATAATGAACAGGTTTCTTGGAAACCAACCAAGACCAAATACCAGGGAAAGCATACACAGGTTTGTGCTTTTAGCCTACGGTAGATCCAAAAGTAGCTCATAACCTGACTTTCGGTTTTCCCACACACCGCCAGTTCTAATCACTCGCGTCTTGTCCCACAAACAGGATTCATTTTCGATTAGTTTTCTTCGAAATAAAACATTTCATGGCAAAAAGAACATGTAACGCATTGGAAACAGCAGCAGCACTGTTATAAAAGTAAAATCGACAAGTCGTTGGTTAGTCTGGCATCCAGTTTGTCAAGTTGAACGCTGCACCAGCTGTTGTTGGCTACTGGACTAAGCTGTTTGAAAGCAAAAATTTGTTCACATTACATTTGGTAGTGGCGTGAGTGAAAATGCCCTTAGGGTTACATTAACTTGATGGCTTTAGCCTAATCACTGATGTGAGGGCCTGCCTCTTTTTTCTAGACAAATCCTTTTTGGAGGCGTTTGTTGGGAAGAAGTGTACACCAGTTGATTCATCATATAAATCCAGTCATTCATAAATAAAGGGGAGTAAAGACAAGTTTAGCGCCTTCACATTTTTATTTTTTTATAGATCATTTGCTCGTATTTAAATTCACAGCACTTGTAGGACTGTTCATAGAACGCGAGACATTGAGGGTAGTTGCACCATAATCAGTTAAAACCATACTTGAGATATTTCGTGCTTTTTCATATTATCAGAGATAGGGCAAATTCAGTCGCAAAAACATTAAATATATTAGGTTCTAAAACGAGAGAAGTATTTCCATCCAGAAATGCCTTGTTAAATTGTTGAAGTTCAAACCTGGTCAAAAATAATTGCGATGAAATCATCTATGGAAGCGTGTTTCTCTATAATTTTCGGTTTAAGACGAACTGGAAACTGCCAACTTTTTGAGGTGATCCATGAAAACTTGAAGACTGACATCATCAGTGAGAACAGGTGCTCCTCCCTCCTGAAAAGTTTTAAATTATAAATTTAATATTGGAGAATAACAAAAGTATGTCAACCAGGTTTCCCAATGCAAAGAACCATTACGAAAGGTAGCTGTAGAAGCAAGCATGCCGTGCCAAATGCATTCAAGATAGGCGATGTCGAGCATAAAATGACCAGAATAGTGAATCGGTCAATAAAACCGTAAAATCCAGATAAAAAAGTTTCCATTTTTTTACGATCCACAATTTTTTATGGTAAACACCGATGATGAAGAGAGCTTACTTGCCAAATTATACCACGAAGAGAAATTTTGATAAAAATGATTAAAATTATCTCAAGGTCTTAAGAAACTTCCTTCACCAAGCTAAAATAAATGCAATTCCAGTGTCCTGTATTTAAGTAAGTTGTAATAAAAATGTTTAAACACACACCCCTGATTCAGTGGCAAATGACATAGCCTGCTGTAAGAGACAAAACCAAAAACAATAAATAATAATTAAATTAGTAGGGAATTCTGGCATCCGATTAGTTTGTTCCATAATTTTACCTACAACAAAATGATTTACATAATAAACAACACAATGAAATAAAAATTATCCAGTGCCACTATAACTGGCTTTGTCTAAATGAAAACTGCAAAGCTAGGAAAAAGCAATTATCATAAATTATAATAGCCATTTAGTGCGCGAGTTTTAGGCCCGTGATTTCTACTAAAATGAAATAATTAAAATCCTACCTGTCCAAATCCATACATGTTGTTATGTGTCTGCGAAGGATTCACTTTAGAAAGCAGGAAACGGGCCTATTAAGCACAGGGGTGCCATTAGATGGTAGCTTGAAAACGTCAAATAACAACTAAATCGAAATCTATATTGACATACCTGCGAGCCCCCTTGTTCTGTGTCAATGTAACGAGGAATGGGAAATCTTGTCTGAAGAATTTCTTGCGCATCGTCCACAGGAGCTCGTAAAAGCTGCTTGAAATTTTGGTATTCTGGCAAATCTTGATAACCTTGACTTCGCCATAGGGCTACAGTCTATTTTAAACATTCCAGAAACATTGCTTATAAGGAATTTTTGCATTTGTCTACATTTTCAGTATTATTTCTGACAATTGCAAATAAAAAAATTACCTCGCCATGGAAAATAAGAATCTGAAAGAAGGTGTCCATCAGGAGAATGCGGTCAGGCTGAATGCTACTCGTGTCGAGCAGAACTGGTTCAGGAGGGCCGTTAAACGAATACGAATAAAGGATAGGCTGGATCATAATTAGCGACTGAGTCATGTCTTCACGTAACAGCATGTGTCTGACAAAACGAAAAGATCACATTGTTAACGTTTTCTTTATGTTAACTACAAAAATCTTTCAAAATCCAATGTCACCTCCAGGTACTTACCTGTAGAAAGATGTCTCATCAGGACTGTTATTGAAAACTTGAAGGAAAGGTGAACGGCGCAAGTGAAACATGAATTGAGGATACAAAGAGAAATTTTCCGGAAAACGAAATGAACCTGGATCATCCTTGTTAAATTCGCCAAATTTCTGACACTGTTTGTAATGGAAAAGCAAAAATCCTGTGTTTTTTAAACAATTTTAACGAACTAGAATAAGATTAGGTTATTTTCATAACATTAACAAACCAATCGAATAAGCATTCTGTCCAACCAACGCAAAACGTCAGGGCCATCATCTCCTTCAGCTCTGAAGGCTGTGATTCTTGCCATCAAAACGGCGGCAGCTTCTTGGTCATATCCAGCTGAAATGTGGTGAAGATTTGCAGCACTGTCCGCCCAACTAATTTGATAAATCGAATAAATTCCAATATGATTATTGCAATCTCGCAAATTAATGCAACATGGCATTCTGTTAAATACTCACTTTCTTGCAATTGTGGTGACACGGACGCGTTTCTGTCCACTTGAATGCTGATATTGTGAAATGAATTGGATGCAACCACGACCACCTTGTGGAATAGGAGCAGAATGCTGAATAAATGATAAAAGAACGCAAATTAGAATTTTCTTTCATGCTGGCATCCCATCTCTTTAAATTTTTTAATTCTTGCCTGATTTACAACTTCAAAAAACAGGGCTAAAGTGGTGTTTGGATTTAGGGCACACAGCTTCCACTGACACGTTCCACCCACGCCCATTTCAGTGTCCGAGACTGAAGCGTTTTTTACATTCATAGAAATGCAAGGTCCAAGCGCTCCAGAAATCTTAAGTTCTCGTGATGTCTGGGTTAGAAACAAAAAGGAATTTAAATGAACAATCTCTTGTAAAGGTGATGTGTTATCTTTGAAAAATACAATTGCATCTCAGACTAACAAACCTTGATTTCTAAAATGCCATTAAACGCCATCTTGAACTCTCCTCTCGAATCTTTAGAGAAAACACGTTGAAATGTTTGTTTAAACAAAGTGGAGCTGAACGAGTCCCCCATTACCATATGACCACTGAAAAATTTAAATAAAACGACCGTTTTAAAGACACTAAAATAAAATTTCTGAAATATTTAAAAATATTCGTGGCACCTTGTCACCATGTGACAAAATTGTACACTTAACACATAATCAACCTTATCAAAGAAAGAATTAAGTCTATAAACATGAACCATTTCATTCATTAAATAAAAAACAAAATGAATGAAAACTTTCATTAAAACCAAATTTAAAACATTCAGATTATTACATGTACATCTATACCTCATTATAGGCCGCTCATTATGCTATAACATCACTTTTGAATCATGACAAAATTTTGATTTACAGTCATGACATGTATTTTGGGTAAAACTCCGTGAACAGATCCTATGGAATTTCTATGGGTTTGCATGCATTAAATAAATGATTAGTTGTGAAGCATTTTGCTTTCATCCAACATTTCTGGAATCTATCTAGGACATGAAGCGGTGTATTGAGGTATGGGTAAAAAATAAAACGGAAATTTACCCAGTAAAATTTGGTCCATATTTCATCTCATGCAATCCAGTCTGATCCAATGCGCACGAATAAATATCAATGATGTGCCCATTAGCTGCCGAACGCTGAGCCAGTGTCTCGTAATGCTTCAAAAAAAAGCAACCATTGTACATGTGCAAAAGCAAAGAAGATTTACCAAAGGAGCATTTAATACCTTAATGGCCTTCTTCATGTATTTGCAGTTATCCTTCTCAATGTCATGATGTGAGCGAATGGGCTGTTTTAAGTCGTCATTCACCACCATGCCAGGGCCTTGGGAGCATGCACCACCAACGAACAACATAATACGAGCACCGGTGTTAGGATAAGTGCACTAAAAAATTATAAAAATTAAAGAGCGATCATAGAACACAATATAGAAACTAAAAAAAAAATTCAAAAACATACCTCTAGAAGACCGACTGCAATTGACAACGCCACCCCAGTGGAGCGCAGTGGTCGTTTTCCAGGAGCAATTGGCCAAGGATCTCGTTGTAGTTCTCCGAGCAAGTCAGTCAAGTTCATGTCACACTTGTGAATGGGTTGCAAGAACCTATTTGATGGGAGAGAAGGCGGCTGATTCCCTTGTCCTCTTGGTTGCATTCCTTGTGGTTGTTGCTGCTGCTGCTGTTGACCTTGCTGGTATTTCCCAATGCCTAACATATCTTGAATTTGCTTTGCAGTTAAATCTTTCGTTCCTCTGAAGACGTAACTCTTTGAACATCCTTCACAGCATAACTCATGCACTTGAACCATTTTACCAAAGGTTATTAGGCCAATTAATGCATTCGGAGGCAGCAAACTTAACGACATCTGAAGAGATTCCTGAAATTTACATGTTTATACCGTTAGTGAATATTTATCTCAGAAATGAGGAAACAGAAAACAGACTGAAACTGTCCAAGGCTACACTGCAAGGGCTTAACGATTTTTTTATGTTTAAGGCAAAAAAAGAATTGTATGTTACCTTCAATGAAGAGAGTTCTTCTTCATCAACACAGGTATCCACAACAAAGAGAAAAATCGGTGGCAAACTAGCAGCTCGCTGATAAAAAAGCCCCATTAAAATAAGTTCAACTTTCCTTTACACTGGTATGAATATCTGGGAATGCTTCAACTAATGCAAGGCTATTACCATAATCGTATATTCAATTGTCGAAAATTGAGGAATAAGCTCTGCCGGCTGATGTTGTTCTGAAATTGCAGCATATTGAGGAGGAAACTAAAATGAAATTAAAAATCAATGGATAAGCTGTATAAAAATCACTTTAGGCCAACTGCTAAACATATTGATGAGCATAATAGAAAAACTCACAGGGTTCCGTTGGAAGCAGAAATTGCAAACCCATAACTTGGCTCTGTAATCCACTTGGCTTAAAAGTTAAAAAAACACAAATTAAAAATTATCATAAATTGCAAATAAATTCAGAGTCCGAGTTTAATTTATATGGCAAACCTAATGGGAAATTGTACTAAGCATTCCGCATTTGATATAAAATTTAAGAACTAGACCCTCACATTGCTATTACTAGTACTGGTCATCAACTTAAAATTGTAACTTGTAAGTTGTGTAACCTTTTACAATATTAAAAACGGAAATATATTTTCATATATTTCCAACAGATCTGATCTCTGAGGGCCAGATGTGCAGAACAGTTTTGGTGAATTGCTCGCGTAGCCATCTAATGAAACATCAACAAAATATTCTCTACTTGCAAGGAAAAAATTCCATGCATACCATAAGGGATTGAGAATTGCTCGACACGTCGTACGTGTACATAGCACAGGATCGTATTGAATGGGTGGCAAATCCGGCCTTTCCTTGATGGGGCTGTACAGGCATCCAACAGGAACAACTAATCTGGTAGCTTCCAAACGACTGGATGGCCAAACATTCCAACTAAAACGGATGCCATCTCTCTCCTCGTTTTGCTGGATAAAATCCTGATAGGTTGTCATCTGCGGAATAAATCACGACTGCTAAAGGTAGGTTTACGACAACGACAACCTTTTGGCTATTAGGGATTTACTACCCAATGAGCCGATAGTTAATAAATAACCTATTAATGTTTACAAGGTGCCTTGATTTCAATCCAAAGTTTATTTAAACATTAATTTCTAAAAGATCACCGACTCAAGTGACGTCATCCGTTCCATCTTGCATTCAGGTGCGGTTTCTATAACGTTTGGATTCACGTCTACTAACCTGATGGGCTTCCCTTCACTCGTGTAGAAAGATCAAAGCAACACTCTTCAAATATTCGATACATAAACATAATACTAATTGACTTACTTTCAAATGGACCAGATGAAAATTAGGCAACACGTCGGCAAACTACGCCACGTTGATTTGCCAACAGCGCAGCGCCGCCCGCAGGTTGCGGCAGATGACGTTTCCCATGATGCCTTGCAAATTGAAACACATTTCAAGTAATTGTCAAAGTCTGCATTTATTTTGTTTCTTTGCAACGAAATTCATTGTAAAAACCACAATACATTCCATATTTAGCTAATAGCGCAAATTTAAACCAATAAGTAAATAAAAATATGGCTCTTTACCCTAGTAAATGTTATCGTCATTGTTATGCATTCACTTTCAGGTTACATTTTAAGAACGCCTAGTAGGCCTATATACAGTATGTAGTCATAAATAAAAAATACACTGAATTAATAATCAGACTGTATACAAAATGTATAACTTGAGTCTCCTTTAATTCAATGAATTAGGCGATTTATGAGACTATACTTTCCCAGTAAGAATACACACAATGGCCTACAAGCAAAAAGTATTATAAGAAAGCGTTTGAGTAAAAGTGTTTTAGGAGTGATCCCAAAATCATCCCATGCATGATTTGCTTGAGTAAAGATGTTCAACGTGATATCCGATTTTCAAACGTAGTCACGCATATAATGAGCCCTAAATATTATTTTTTAAGTACTTTATTGTGCCTTATATTTTTTTCCAGATTTCTCAATTTCACGCACTTCGTTTACCCTAGGTGTCATGGTAACTGTTAAAAATTAAATGATGACGGACATCGAACAAAAATACACAGAAAACGAGATAAGAAAGAAAAATACCTGTACATAAATGTAAAAATACACAACGAATAAGTTCACATAAACAAAGCGTCCGAAATAACCAATATTCTTCCATCTAAGAAAGACACTTGCATGCCACTGCCCTTTGCAAAGACAAAAACAATAAACATTTCAACTAAAATTAATTTTTCCCTCACAAATTATAGGATGGATGAAATACTTCTTGTTTACAATCTAAACGTTTTTGTATGAATGAAACCGAATGAAGAAATAAATATCAGGTAATTACACATTGGGTAATTCAAGGAAGAGGCATATGGAATTATGAATACACGTTTATGGTATGTCGATACTGTATACACAATATATAGCAAAAAAACTTATAATTGGGTAAACTTTTTAATCGTTATTTTTGTGCAAAAAAATTCAATAGAATATGCTTCAGTTCCCAGAGAAGGCTGAATCATATTCAGATCTCATCACACATGATTCCAATTGGTGGCCCCTAGCACTTTTTCACTATCATTCTACAAATTCTCAAGAACGAAAACCTTGCCAATAATATGCAGAGGGACTCGTGTAGTCAATTATCCATGCAACATATGTGGCTAAAAGTGAAAAATGATCTAAAAATTATGAAACGAGTAATAAGTTTTCATGATTGTTTTCAGTAATTTTTGAGCATTCGTTAATGAATAAACAACATGGACTGTGCAGTTTTACTTTTGTGTGATGAGAAAGTCAAACATAGTAACCTCATTTTGACTAGACTAAGGGATTCCAACGCAGTTTTTTGTGTGCTCAAAATCAATTTTATAAAATCTAGTCACATGACATTGGCATAGAAAATCATCCAACTAGAAAACAATGTACCACACTAATCGCAGCATAACTAAACTTTGATACATCGTGTTTGCATTCAGTTTTATTGATGTACATTGTACCAACAAAATTTGATACCGGATATGTACGTGAGGTTTGGAAATTATCCTACATGCTAATTCATTCCAAAACAGACAGCTGTCCCTTCAATCATTAAGTTAAAAAGTATTGCTAGAAACCAAGTGATTTCAATGTAGAAGGGATTGCCTAAATGCAAAATCAAAATTGCACAATATCAGAGCCAGGCAATTCGCCCTAATAATATAGTACTTTACATCTTATATATAGAAATCGTCCAGTATAAATAATTCCAGCATTTCAAGGAGCCCTATAATTAACAGGTGTTGATATTACAATGTAAAAAAATTAACCAAACAACTGGGACGGGAGAACATAAGAAATCAAATGCTACAAAATAAAACATGTACAGTACGTAGAAACAAACAATAAAACCTCTAAACTGTACATACTTTCTTACAAATTCACAAATAAAAAGACATTATACAAGCAGTATCATATTCTAAAGTTGTCATAAACGATAACCTGAAAGTCAATGCCGACTAATCAATTTTGTTTGGATCTCTTTCAATTATTTTATTTGTTATCATTTACTTATTTTTGATTGGTAAAAAACAAATATAGCGCACTCGACTCCTGAAACCTTTAAATAGTTGCTTTTGCAATAAACTTAAGTGCATAAATTTAGTTCATGTAGTGCACAGCAATGAGATTTACCTTTTAAATTTATGCGTAAGACATGCAATACCACAATAGAATCTAAGAAAATTCACTTATGTTTTGATAGTCTTCAAAATAATGTTTTGCAACAAAACATTTTGATATGTCTTTTTATAATACAGTACGTTTTGCTAGACATGAACACATTTTTGCCTTATTTAAATACACACATTGAAACTGTTCTAATTCTTTGCATGATTTTACAATACATTTTTACAACCATCTCATTAACTACTATTTTTTTTCTTCAAATTGTCATGACTAAGTTCAAATGGGTGAAATTCAAGCCATACATGATTATATCAAAACACGTAATTTAAAGGTTTCAGATATAAATGCAACCAGCGTCATCAATTTTTATCAAAAACAAAGATTAATAATTTCATAATAAATTAAGAGGGCTTTCATGTACAATGAATGCACATCTCAGGCTAACCAAAATGTCGATTGAAGTGTCTTCTGTATGCTAATTACTGAAAAACTATCAAATCCGAAATGAAATATTTCTGTTGTTCTTTGCTTTTTTTTCTATTGAAATGGGAAATTCAAGATTCATGAGAACTACTTTCATTCGCTTATACGTACACTGTATTACAAAAAATACGCTGTAACTAAATGATGGAACGTGAAATTTAGATTCATTATTTAGACCGAACTCAAAAAATAAAGGTACCGGGCAGATGAACTAAATGTACAAATACTATTTACCTTTCTGACATTGGGGCAAACTGTTGCTTGAATGTATACAACATATTCCAAATATTATTTATAAAATGCAATACGATATCATTAAATGCTTTCGTTAGTTTCACAGATTGAGACAATTTAGCATATAATGGAAAGCAAGCATGTCTTTCAGGATTGACAAGAAAATTTCATTTAACTGCATTTGTGCAATTCTCCAATATCGACTGAACAAATATCAATGAAATATACAAATATTGATGTGGATGAATATGCTAGTATCACATCATTTCTGTTGATAAAACGTACTTGAACCATCACATACTAAATAGTCTCCTCTAAATCGAGTTTTACCTATTTATAGTAATAAATCATAATGGCTAGAAAAATCACGCTTGCGTAACAACTAAATGTACTATTATTATGCATGGGGAAAAGTTCATTAATGATCTCATCGCCTAGTTTGGGAGTGCCACGATTTCAAATTAAAGTGACACATAAACCGTCCAAATCCAAAACCTGCAAATGTTACACGCTAATATGATAACATGCTCTATTGATGAGCAAACATTTGTCAAGAATGAGATTAGATGACCTGATCTAATTTTTGTGGTTGAACGATAGTATTAAAAATAAGCTTGTTATAGGTCTCATCGCCTTTCTGTCGCGAGTCAGGGAAATATTTTAATAAATTTCATTTACTGTAAAATATTTGAATATTTCTGATCTGCCTCACGGACCTATAATTGTTATTATATTTTAAAATCATCAAAATATTAGAAAACGAAATGACATGTATATTTGCCTTTACCTGATTGAGAAATTACGTGAGCCTCGTATTAAACAGAAATTCTTTTATATTACCATCATGACCAATGTTTCTTATGATCAAAGATGAAGATAGAAACTTTACTTTCAAACTGAAATAACATCCATCATCAGGTTATTATACTCTTAAGGATCTTTTAGGAAATTACCAGGAACTGTGTGCTGAAATTGACAAAACGTTGAAAATGGTTGACCACACCAAGTGGCTATGTTAGAAGATTAAGCTGAGCAGACAAGACTATGGAAATTCGGTTAATTGATAAAGGATTGTCAAAAACAGTTGCTCATACAGAATTCACTCATCATGCCAGAGGCACAAGAACCATTTTCCCAAAGAACACATCTCCAAAGTAATACTAGAGAAAAAGATGTCCGACATAAAATGGGCTCGACTCTCCACAGTTTAATAATAAGGTGCCAATGTTAGGTATACAACAATGCTGCACCATATGCATGCTGAACACCTTAACAAGCTATGCATGTAGCAAACACGTTTTAGCTTTCATAACTGGAAGAACCATGATCCCGATCCTTTTCATAATTACGCCTTTTACCAGAAGGACTTGGGCTGAGAGGAGAGCTCAGGTTGGAGCTATTGTTTGAGGCAATTGAGTGACGTGGACTTCCATGTTCAGTGAGAGCCTAAAATTTAAAAAAATATTATTTTAATATCTGAGCATGGTTAGTTATATTTTTTTTATTGCCCTTCACCATGTGTTAACAAGACCATGCACCATATCTACTATGCCACAAATAAGGTAAAAAGTAAATTTTAAACTAACTTAAATGCAATACTTTTAAGAACGTTTAATAGTATAACTCTCAAAGGACAACTAAATTAAAAACCACACAAATTTACCTGACAAATATATCTTTGTCGACACAAATTTAACGATATCTCCAGCAAAACAATTATCTGAATTACTTGCATTCATCTCTATAAATTTTGTAGCAAAATGTGGAGAACGGCAAATATTTTGAACAGAAGGTTAACAACGTATTTTGGTAGAAATATTTAACTAGCAAAGTTTCAGACTAACACACTGCAAACTAAAATATTACAAATGGTATTTATACAATGTATATATGACTTAAGTTATTTATAGTTATGATATATGTCAGAAACCATAGCCAATAATTTTGAGTATAAAATAATATAAAAATTAAAACACTGACTTTGCAGATGCACTCGATATCAGATTGTATCAATGTTTGAAATACCAACAAGTTGAAATACGCATTACCGACAAAAATTGCAGATCGAATTTATGGCCCTTTGTGATGATCCTTAATTGCAATAAGGATAATTTGGGAAATATATTTTACATTGCTAGGTAATGTTAATAAATCTAACCAAATACAACAACGATATGCCTCAGGCATTCATGAATTTTGGTTAACACATGCACCCGTTTTCCTCATATAAGATTTTATTTGTGAAGGCGACTATTTTCAAGTAAAGATAGAAAAAACTCATTTTCTTGCTATTCTACACTTGATTATAAACATGAAATCAAGGAGTATTCATCACGTTTATACAAATTTTTCCCTATAATGATAAAGGTCATCCCTATAAGTACATTTGATTAGTGTCTGTGTTGATAATCAATTCAATGTCATAAGGAGATTAAACAGGTGCAATTAAAATGTTTGCGAAATAAGTGCTTTCGTGCATATTTGAAAAGTAAAATTAGCAATCACTGCGAGGTAACTACAAATGCATGCAAGAGTAGTAACATAGCTTATAAAGCAGCTTATGAGCAATTATGGCTAAAAGCAAAGACACTTTATCACTGAAAAATGTTGTGCGTGTTTTATCATCAGTTAGTTGTACTGTGTGAACAATGAGTGTTAATTAGTAGGATTTTCTTTGGTAACAATTTACCTAGATCATATATTGGTTTCAATGGACCACGTAACAGACTGACTACCGCTAGTACTGTTACTGGTTTGTAGGTTGGCATTGTTGTTATCACCGGAGAAAGGTGTTTCGTCGAAATTAGAAGAATGGTGTTGATATAAGCTGTCGTCGGACTCATCATGACTCACCTGGAAACAGGTTGGCATTTGAGTAAAGCGAGAGAACTATGATAAATCAAAATAACTTGCATATTCATGCCAAGCAAGCTAGTGAATGAATGGCAACATGCATGAATGGTGGTGAATAATGCAAGCTTATTAATCTGCAAGCCTATGCAAAACTATTAAAATGTTTTGACAGCAACGTTTGCAATCAGATTCAACTATGAGTATCAGCTGCGCATTACTTGTTTCGGCGAGTAAAAGCAACAGTTTGCAACAAAATAAATGGAATGCATGCATCGGTTGTGCAATGCTAGATAAATTGGAAAGGTGAAAAATAAGCCTTAGACCATGCCAGAATTTGAAAACTACCGCATAGCCAAAACATCAATATGCACTTTTCAGCATGTAGAGTAAAAACAAAATAGTGTTGAAATTATCCGAATTAATTGTGTATCAGGTTTGTATGAACGGCCAGATTGGGTAAACCACATAGAAACCTGGTAGAAACTCGAAGATCAAATTGCATCGCAGCCAGCTTCTGGATACTTTTCTTAGCAGTATGGCGTCAAAAGGTTATTCACGTACATTTATAGCTCACTACTTATAAAGGTTAAATCCTTTAGTTAGCTGACCACTGTATTGTGGACATCTCTAAACAGTCAAATGGTTCATTAAACGGTTGGCCTATGAATCTTATTTATGGAATTTTGAAGAGTCATTAAACCTTCGAAGTTCTTTTTTTTTTCAGAAAAACTGTATTTTGACCTTCAAAATACTACAGAAAAACTTCAGTTCTTCTGCAGGATACTTTCTTTTGGGCATGCCTTAATGAATTTCGATTTTGGTTTCAAGCTTAGTGAGATCATGTGGTGTGCAATTCGGTTAAAATTCATCTACTGTCAGGCACACAACACCAGCCACTTGTAATTGGATAAATCTGATCGAATATGCAAGATAACAATAGGCTATATTGATAAGGATGTTAAATGCATCAGGGAAACGAATACCAATTACCATTATATTTGTAGAGTTCAAATTGCATTACAATGTCAGCTTTCTATTAAGCACCAAACATTATTTATTATGTATGAATATAACGATTACCATTTGATAAAAAGTGCGTGTAAAAGGCAGCAAGCAAATGCTTGATATTCATAAAGAAAGGTGTAATTGCTATTAGAAAAAATAGAAGCAGTCTGGATTATGCTATGGTGATTCTTGGTGATTGTTACATTAATTATTGTATTGATAATATACAGAATATAACTTATTATGTTTTAAGGCAAGCAAATTTAAATCAAAACAGACTTGCTATTTTTCAACAATGATTATGATGGTTTGCCCCTTTTATTCTTTTACAACCAAACGTTTATATCTTACTGCTCTTAAAAAAATTCCATTGAGTAATATCTTAGATTAAAAAATGCAATGACAATTTTGGACCTGAAAGTAGATAAAGTATTTAGATTTTAAGATAATTAAGATTGCGCTGATGGAACATTTAAAGGAATTACATGGTTTAAGTGCTTACAGTCTGTCCATTTCTATTTTTTGGGAGTATTCAAATGACATTAAAAAGGCACCAACATACATCAAAAGCATTGAATATGCATTCATGTGAATTCATTCAGATACTTGAAGAATTCATTCGACATTTGACACCAGAAATATGTTTCAATATTTGAAGTTAATAGCTCATAATAAAATATGGGGAAATTCAAACCGTAGAAAATGATACCAGAACAATTCAAAATAATAATTAATAATCTTTGACATTACTTACCTCTTGGCCCAACGGTAATGTCATTCCAACAGCAAGAAGGCTGTTGACAAAAGAATGATCCTGAGATGATGAGGAACCTTCAGGTGAAACTGAAGCCAATGAAGAGTGCGACTGCTGCTGTTGATGTTGCTGCTGCTGAATCTGGCTGGGACTCAATGATGAGGCTTGTCGGTGGTGTGGTCCACTTGCAGCACCTTTGAAACAAATTCACCAATACAAGGATTAGCTTTTTATAATTATAAAGGAAAATAAAGAGTTAAAAGTCACCCTGAGAGCACAAAGAACAACAGGCATTCTTCTGTGAAAATCAAAAAAATACTGGACAAACCATTATGTGTGCTTCCTACACTGGCAGGCCTGCGAATTTCTGAGGTTGAATCTGGATGCTGAATTTGCGGGGCTTGCGCTTTTGTCCTAACAAGCTTTCCTGGTGGAAAAACGGACTTGGCACCAGGCCTCGGAGCCCGTCCATCTTGATTTGATGAAGATATCGTCTAATAAACAGATTTTACATTTGTCTCAATAATGCCCAAGTAATATAATTGCTGTTGGTTTCGTAAGTAGAATTTGGAAGACTTGAGTATCTCTTAGTAAAGGAGGATTAAGAGCATACATTCTGCTAAATTTTACTATTTATTATGCAATTTTAAATTGTACGCAAGAATGAACAAATTTGAGCTTTCTATGGTGGATGAGTGCATTATTCTGGGTTCCCTAATTAGTAGACATTTTAAATGACTGACAGTATATTCAAAATAGCATTCGACACACTTACCGTAGGAAGATCCATTAGCCGCTGCATAGCTATGCCATCTCCTGGACCCATATGAGAAACGTGGTTGAAATTAGTTGGTGCAGATATCAGTTTGGAACGCCGATCAGCCCTATAGAAATAACAAAAATAACATTCTTAATACCACTAAGTAGTGATATGATCAAATTAAGTAATAGACGTGAAAAAGCCACAGCTCTTACGCTCTAGCAGATTTTTCTGATTCCCGCATCGAAAAACGCCTTCGACTCCTTGTTGCTAGAGAACGGTTAACTCTCATAGTAGTATGTCCATGGCTGTCAGGTATGGAAATCAGGTCATTTTCTAATATGTCAAAACGATGTAAATAATACCATTAATAAAGTTGCAAGACAATTGTAAATTGACAAACATATCTGGAAATTTAGCCAACCGATTCGAATGTTCTTCAGATAGACCACGTGAGGTAGCTCATTGACATATGTAACACTTAAGGACCCATTGTGATTCAGTGGTTTTGCCTTTGAGAAACAAAAACGCAGGGTTAAGTACACACAGTGAAGACTGAATGATAGTCTAAATATGTTAAATGTCATAACATTTATGAAAAAAAAAGGCAATCTTAACATTACAGAAAATTAAATTAAACATACCTTTTTTAAGTTGACAGTTTGCACCCAATCACCAGAGATGCACTCGAAAACATCAATGTGTGTGTCGCTATAGACCAGTAGATAGCCATGTGAAAATGCTACAGTATAAAATGGAAAACATTGATAAATATCGTTTAACATAATCCCGACTAAGTACGTGAATCGCTAAATAAATTCGATGCACTTGCCAACATGAGTCGGCTGAGCTGGAAACATGACTTCTTTGTCTCTAGACTTCCTTCCTTGAGCATCCACAAATACACCGAGTGCTAAATATGAAAATGTAAATGAATTAAAATGACACTAGCACCACTCAGTTTTGTATGAATTAATTTTTTCTAATATCTTTCTCAAACAGAACTAAGCAATTAAAAACGCAAACTGGAATACTATAAAAGCAAGATATCTTACTGCTGAACACTAAAAGATATTCGTTCCTAGAAAGCTCAAAGGCGCCCAAAGCATCAACAGGAGTCATTGATAGGAAAGACAAAGCGCCATTTTCGGGGTGAACTAAAGCTATAACATGAACATTTCAATTAACAAAACAGGAAATGCAAGGGCAATTTATCGCTGATAATAGTCTGAAAGTGGAATTACGCAAGTTTCAGACTATGTTGGCAGAAGCATATTAAAATCAAAGTAGCAGTGATATTTGTCAAGTTTTCTTTTAACACTTACGTTGTAACTGAGCATCTCCCATGATATTGCACAGAATGAAACAGGACTGATAACCAATACAAAGTCTAGCATCGCTCATCATTTCGAGGCACTGAGGAGCCGAAGGAAGAGGTATTTCCCTCACTTTCTGATACCGTGTTTTAGTGCGTGTAATCTCAAAAATAAGGACTTGCTTCTTAATGGCCACACAGAAGCAGTATGAAGGTTGGCTTCCAGATTTCATTAAACCTGAACAGAATGTGGTGCAGCCTTTCGTTTCTCCAACTTTGATCCATTCTACTTCCTGGCCATCGAGGGACCCGACGGGTATCAACCTCAAGTGCCGCTGTTTCCCTGCACCGTAAACCAAATTTTGCCCTAGAAATTAATAGGCAAGATATGCCTCGATTGCTAGAAACGATAACATATTGTCAGAGCTGTAACACCACTCACCTGCAATAACAACCAACAATTGCTCTTCCTGGATAAAGTTTACTTGATAAATCTTTTTGGCATCACCTATCCGGGCAATTTCTGTGAGTATGTCAGGTACATTGCCAATTAAAAAACATTATCACGCATGCTATTTCGATTGTTAGATCAAAGTAAGTTTAAATGCTGGCAAAATATTAAGAATATGAAATTAGGATGACAAGTGCATGAATAGACCATACTAACCTTCTGTATCAAGATCAACACAGAATAGACCTTCCTCTACACCTAATACTATCCGGTCCGTATCTATAAAATAATTTAATTTTAATCACTGAATGATCTTTGAAAAGAAAGATTTCCAGATCAATATTTAAAAAGGAAGCTCACCAATGACTGCAGCTGATAAAACATTCTTAACAACCGATAATGTATTGTCAATCACTTCTTTTGCTCTATAAACCTAGAATTATATTTAACATTAGATTTGTATGTAAGGTGTAAAGTGGAACACGCTAAATGTTTCATTTTAAAGAATTAATGAAAAATGAAGCAGTAATTAACTAAGAATAATTGGGACCAACCAGTCTATCTGGAAGTTTATTCTTCTTCTGGATTCGATGCAGTTCACCAAGAGCTACAACCCATTTCGTTTTCTCACTTTCTGTTTCAGCAAGCATTAATGTGTGATTTTTAATACAAGGTGGATTCAGTAAGGATGTTGTCACCTAAAAACATTGTGTATAAGTCAACAAAGCGCAACTTTTAAGGCACTGCACTTTTACCATTAATTACAGTGGAATAGTTTCACTCACTCGAAAAATGCAAGGAACATCCTTTTTGTTGGCATGAATGACATCAGATTCCCGCACGGGGCTAACTGAAAAATCTTCATCCCTAAAGCATAGAATCCATAATAATTCAAAAATCTTTTTCCTGCTTATACATGATCAGCTTTAAGTGTGTATTTACTCCTGACTCTTCAATTCAATTGTACAATGGCTAAACAACTTTTTTTTAAATAAAGCTGAATTCTACAGTGATTAACTGATAAAAAGAAAATGCTTGCCTCATATCGAGCACTTGAGACACACACATATTTGGTTGAGCACAACCCCGATCAGGTGGGAAATCGAACAGAAACAATTTGAAATCGCAAACGACGACAAACTGTTTGGACCATCCTTTTTTCACTCCACCCGGTTTTGGAACTTTCAAATAGCCCTCGTAAGCTGTTCCAATACCACGAGTGGGGTCAATGCCCAAAGGTCGTTTTGCTAGAATGAAAGTGATGGTAACAGAATGAGTTAGGTGTCAAGTGAATAAATGCATTGCATATCAGGATAAAGATTCTTGAAAACTTACATTGATCAGCAGGAAGAGGACAAACTGCAGGAACTTTATCCCGACAGGATGTATGACATGCAAAAGCACAAGCTATAGGAAAATGAAATCAATGAATGTTTTAAACGATTAAGTGAATTTTTGATGAGGTAAAGATAACTGGATTCCCTATTAAAAATTTTCAGTAGATAGCTTTGAATGTTCAGTCAAGTTCAAAGTCGTCACAAACTAAGAAATGCTAAGAACAAAAACCTGATCAAGCATGAAAAAAAACCAGCAATGCACGAACCTTCACAAACCGTTCCTTGTCGAACTAATCCAATCATTAAAGATGTACAGTGGTTACATTTTGTGGGTGATGGAAATGTTCTTACAGTAAATTGATGTGCCTTTAGCTGGAAAAATATAAATTTGTAATTATCGTCATTTAAACCTAAAACATCTCAAAAACATAACTTTGTTAAAGAATACACCTGCATAGGATAGTATTTCTTATTGTGAAAAAGCATCATCACATTTTTAAAGAAATCATGTCAAGTTTCTATCGAATCGGCAAAATAAACTATATCAACTATTGTAATCTTTCAATGTCATAATGTTCACATGACAGACATTAATTTTTAATTTGGAGAAAAATTATATTAACAAGTGGCTTCCACATAGTTGCTATTTGCAATTAATTGCATGCTTTAACATTTTTTATAACAAATATTTCCTTGAAAATTCATATACCTTATGCTATATGATTCATATTTGAATTTCTTGATGCAGTAAACTTGATTACTTTAAACCACATATATTAAATGATAATTGTACCTTTGGAGTACACATATAGGGCATCGATGGCCTTGAATCTGGAGACGATACAGGTAACGACATAGAAGTATTTGAGTGCAGGTGTTCCTGCAAATTCTAAATAAACAAACGACTGATTAATCGATAAATAAAGTACATTAGACTAACGATTTTCCAGGGAGATCGGGAAATGAAGATGCTCATATAATTGAAAACTTGGGTAACCCAAAGACGTAAAAACCTTTACAAAAATATAGGTTTGTCCATAAATGAAATTTAGTTATATCATAATGAATAACTATAACCCACCATGCTATGATTAGAGGTATTCGATTTGCTGCTGGCCAATGAAGGAGCACGGTTATCTTCGATATCGGCTTCGTCAGCTCCTTCCTCAGACTCGCTATTGCTATGTGTCCGGAATGATGAATCCTTGAGAAACTGATCTAAGAAGGACATTTGAGAGGACGGACGATCTAAGACTACAGAAAATATGGAGAAAAAAAACAAAAGGGGGAAAAGCTATTGTAGAAATGCTGCTCACGATAATCTCAAAACTCAAATTAATACAAAATCGGTTTAGTTTTTAGATAAAAAGACAAACAATATGTTGTCAAAGAGTTAAAGAATGTTAATGAAATTGCATGCTATTTTAGCAGAGTTAATACACTCACGGAGAAACAAGTTAGAAAGGGTAGAAAAAGTATGAGCACACAAAAAATGCGAGCAATATCGTAAGTATTTCATATCGTTTTCAATCATCAGAAAACAGCAAACCTCTACAACGCTTAAAGGCAGGGTTCTATAAATAAAGAGTTTGGCTTCTGGCACTTAAACATGCCACAATAGCTAGATGTTATTGTTAACATTATTTGGAGAGTAAAGCACAAAATGTAATCTAAAACGTCAATAAGGATAATATGGCAGCGCATGTATAAAAGAAAAGTGTTTAAGAGGGTGGGCTCCTTCAGTAATTGTTTGAGAACAACTCCTTTTATGATAAAAAATGAATATTTTAAATAAGTATAGAAATAGAGTAAATGAATTGTATAAAATGCAAACAAATGTGTCATTCTGATAGATAATAAAACGGTTAAAATCGAAATATATTCACACCAGACAAGTTAACAAAGCAGATGAACATTCCATTTTGAAACGAGGAAGAATACCATAATAGGCCAAATATAAATCGAGATGAAGTACTGATAGATGTAATTCTATATTGATAAAATAGTAATATTAGATGCAAATAGCATAGCAAGGTTATGGAATATGTAGATGATTATTTTAATGTTCAAGAACAGATTATTCTTGAACAACTTCCCTCTTTGTAACACTAACATCTCACAGTTGTACCTGGTAGTGTTTTTGAACATGTCTTTTGCTTTGCTGAAGTATTTCAAAAGTATTATATCATTATTTTCTCATCATTTTAT
Source organism: Rossiulus vilnensis (assembly GCA_034700785.1). NCBI lineage: Eukaryota > Metazoa > Arthropoda > Diplopoda > Julida > Julidae > Rossiulus > Rossiulus vilnensis. The sequence goes on along the minus strand of JAQIXS010000655.1, from coordinate 4,894 downwards.
TTTCCTTCATAATGATTCAATAGTACTTTTAACAAATCTGCACTAGCAAGATCACAGTACTCATGTTATGTTTTGTTTGTTTCAGGAAGTTTCTAATAAATGAGAGATAACAGCCTGCCATACAGGGATAAATTGAAGGACGTTAATAATCTTAATTCCTTAACAAAACTAATAGCGTATTCTTCTTAGCAGTTGTTTTTTGGTATTCTACCTCATTCCTTCACAAATAGATCAGTTATTAAATGCACGAGCAACATTGCAGAAAACAAAGAGGAAGGGTCTGAAATTGTTAGTTTTTGTTTGGTCAATTGAGATTTGGTGCGTCTGTATCGTACTTTACCAGAACAAAGGGCAGTAAAGACTTCAGCATCTCCCAAAAATGGCAGAAGAAAAGAAGGAGCAGAAGTAATCAGAGATAGATTTTCACAACAGCAATTAAGACGGCCCACAGGCAGCTTGTAAGACCGATAAAGAGAGGCATTTTGTCTAGTTCAAAAAATAAATGGACAGTAGGTGGGTCAGAGTAGAAGTGAGAAGACAACAGGAGGGAAGCCACCAAAATTGACTATAATATGTTTATACAGTGCATGCATGCGGAAAATGGGACAAAATAGTCTACTGCTAAATCGCCATTATATTTATTATAGCTCATCTTTCGTGTATAAGGAAAATGAGGTATACGAGATTGTGAGAAAAAATATGAACATTTTGTGTAATAATAAACGTGTATAACTTTAAAATCTTCAACTGAATTATTTATGCTGTTTTATGAGAAAATAGATTTGGGAACTAGTTTGATTAAATGGTTGCAAAAAATTAACCTTAGTTGAGCTTTGTATTGCGGTATAATAGATCAATCGCAAATGCCCTTTGTGCAATTATTTGATAGTTCATCTTTTCTGCAGATTTTTTTTGAACACTACAAATATGTCAAAGCTTAGTAAAAGAGGTTTTTAAACGAATACCCACAATGCAATTTTTTTTAACCATTGTCACTGCTAAATACCTGTTTTCTCGTGTTTAAGTAATCGCCATCTAGTGCAGTTGATATTTTATATTATTTTAAAATGTCCAGTTTAATGATCCAAAGTTTGATCTAAAATGCATTTTTAGCACGTGCGCTTTCAAAAACACACCTTTGTTTTCTTGATGTTAGACATTTTCCGTGTTTTAGGCTTTTTAAAACAACAATCTTTGAAATAATATAACTCCGTAAGGCACTAGTAGACAGCCAATCCAAAACGAGCACATGTATTTAGCAATGAGTTGGAAATCGTGAATGACGAACCGAATTTTAGTTAACCTGAGCAAGCGAAAAATGCCCGGTTACGTACATTATTTCGTTGAACAAACGTATCCTCAGAATATTGTTCCCTTGCTTTTGCACAGTTTGCATATTCGTTTTCGCTCAGCAAAGATGGGACATTTTCGCTTGCATTCTTGTGAAAAACGTAATATTTTTAAACAATTTTTGCTGGTTAGTGATTAAATTAAAAATGCACTTATTACTTGAAAGAACAATTCTTTACAATGAAATGCAATTATGCAGAACTGAGCAGCTAAAATCTAAAAGTGAAGCAAACATGCTTGGACCTTTTGCCTTACAAATCCAGATGCACAAAACTAGGGTTGTTTTGATTCAATCAGTTTTTGTAAATTTTGCAAAGGAAATTTTCATATAAATAATAAAAGCATTTGAAAGTAGCTAAACGTATCCAATACATGCAAATGTTGTGTTCCAAATAAAAGGGGGAGAGCGATAAATTATAATCCTGCACATGAAGAATGCGAATTCAGACTAGTTTCAACTAGGCCACTTATTTATGCATTTAAGCATGCTAAGCAACAACAATGCCACGAATATAGTGTAATTGTATGGGTTTACTTATAATTTTAACTTGTACAATAAGCTTCTAAATATAAAAGTGATATAATTAAATTAGTTATTAAAAACGTTTCATTTCTTGTTTTTTTAATTGACTGCTTAAAAATAGAAACTTTAGGTATTTTTTCATAACAGACTGCTTGTAGCAGTCACACAGAATGAATCATAGGTAACATTAATGTCCTGAGTTCACCTTTCAGTTTAAAGAGGGAGTCTGACCTTAATAAATATTTAAATAGAATGAAGAATCCCACTTTTACACTTGAAAAACACGCTTGAAACTACAATCTTATCAAACAATAACACTAGGTACACTATTATGAGAGCATACAAATTACGCCGTTTTGTGAATAAATTTCGATTAACAAGTTTCCTATCTTTTGTTCAGTAAAGTATTTTACCAATACTCGTACTTTAAATGAACAAGCAATCGATAGTCAAATATTACTAACAAGTTCACATTCTTTAACCAAATTCAGATATCCTATTGTTATCTCATATCGAAAGCATAGAAAGTATTACACTGGAACGTAATACCGTCAATACTTGCAACTTTAAAATAATTCTCTCTATATACTGTACATGTAATAACAAAATTTACTTCCCCTATGCAGTTTGATTCTTCCATCTATTGTTAAATAAGGAAAGAATTCAAAATCAAATACAAAGGAAAATTTTACGTGCTTTTTGTCTTTTGCATCAAAAATTATTTCTTAAAACAAAAATGCAGGGAGTTTGTACTCATGTCAAGTAAGAACAAAAATGTTAGACAACAGTAATGATACTTCTAATAGTTTTTTTAAAGAAAGCCACAAGGTCAATTTCAATTGAACGCAAGTTTAGAACAATTATGCAAAAAAAAAAATTCAATATCAACAAGATGCAAAATTATCAAAACTGGTTAAAGCAAAAACTTTAGTATTAATAAGTTATGTTTTACAGGCAAGCATCACGTTACAAGAGAATTATAATTGTAAATTAACTAAATTCAGTTCAAAATAAAATTGGGGAAAATCATTCTCCATACATTATGAAGTGGCCAAATGCAAAAAAATAAATATAGATAAGTAATGCTTGCCTTTATATACTATAAATGAGGCAAGAAATATTCCTCCGTTAAAGTGCTAATTATGCGAAAATTCAATAGAAGAGTACACAAAGGTAGCACACCTATATGAAACTAAAGAGAAAAGTAATGAATCAGGGAAGTAAAGAACAACAGCGAAAGAATGAATTAAAACATAAAAGGGATATCAGAAAGAGGAGCATGCCACAAAAAGTATTCTATGTGGATGATAAAATATCTTTTGAGGTGGTATTGTCACTATCATTTGAGAGTTTGTACTTAGTACTAAGTTCATAAATGTCTGTATCAAAGATGTATTATCAAATCATGTTACTGATTCAATCCATAATGTTCGAAGAATCAAAGAGGTTATTCATGTCCGTAGATGCATAAGAAATGAAATCTGATTTATGAAAAATGGAGCTTTTTCACCCTTTTTATACTTCTGCAACAGAACAATTTTCTCAATACACGCAACTGCACAAAGACATTTTATGCGCGCCTCAATTAGGGTCTCCTGAACAATTATAGTTACCTCAATAACACTCAACGACTTAAACAAGTTTCTAGGATATCCTGGTTAATCAAAACCCTCATAAAAGTACAGGATTTTATTAACATCAAACAAGTTCTAAGCTTAATATTTTCGACATATTCAATCTTACGTCCAAGCAAGGGAACTAGCAATAGAGAATGCAGACAGACCTGCATGTCAACACTTTTACAGAATAATATGAAACAATCAAGTTTATTTCTGTTGTGCTTTAAAACCGAAATTTGGATATTTCTGCATATTGGATGGACTTGTCAAATTCACGTCTTTCAACATTTTTCAAATATAATTATAGAAATAACCCTGGCGATACGTAGTCACCATGAGCTGGGCTAATCCTGTAAATTTCAGCAATTTTGCAGATATAAGCAATTTTTACAAATCTCAACTACATGTATCTGATTCGATACAAATTATGCAGATAATCAGACAATAAGTCACATATGGAACGATAATGCAGGAGTACTGGTCAAGCAACGGACCAATGCCAGCGAAACATTTTATGAGGGTGCAAGTTGTAATTAATAGGAAAACAAAGCATAGAAGAAAATGTTTTAGTTAAAAAGTCTAGGTGTAAATTTGTTAAAACTGTCATCAGAATATTAAGATTCAACTATTCTTCAAAAAAGTGGCCAAAATACGCAAATAAACAAGGTTTACTCAGCCAATGTTTTAAAATAACGGCATATATTAGTTAAGTTTAAAAGGTAAGCGAAGATTAACTACTGAGTTGAATCATAAGATAAGGTAATTGGAAATGTGCCTTTTAAAGACACGAATTAGATAATTAAAATGGAATATTTTCCAGAATACTCACATCCCTCTCCAGATTCTAGCCTATGTTGCAGCTCTCGGATTTGTGCATCCTTTCGCAAATTCTCTCTAGCCACAGCATCAATTTTTTGTTTAGATTCCCGCAATTCCCTGAAAATATAAAATGAGTCAACATGAAAAATGGTTATAACGTCAACTTTGGTGATTTACGTAACAAATTAGAAGTATTTACACCACAGCAGATTTCTTTCATTCACGTATTTCTAATAGCAAATTATGCCAAAACATTCAAACAATCCTCCAATTCAGTTTATCAAATGGTTTTCACAATATCAAAATATTAGAAATGATAATTTACAGATATTATCAGAACAAAAATTAAAAATTGAAGTACAAAACCCCACGTTAACTTGCTTCATTGCTATAAAATTGTTTTTCAATTTAGAATGTTATATAATTGTATATGTTAATAAAGCAAGAACCTGCCAAGTTATAAGTATATATATATATACAGTAAAACCTCCGAATACCGGACACTTGCGGGGCCGGACCTTTTGTCCGTTATTTGGAGGGGGGGGGATGGTAATTTGTATTTTTGAAGAAAGAAAAAAACATC